>JAODAL010034070.1:15000-44760 GCA_025379985.1 Phyllomedusa bahiana | reverse complement strand
GTTTTTGTATTCTTCTTTAAAAAAGTCACTGTCTCAAATAATCATTCCTTTCCCCTCACCGCCTGCTGTTTCCCCTTTCCCTGTTGTGCAAATTCCCCAAAAGTTTCTCTGAAACCCCTCCCCTGACCTACTAATCATCCTAAGTATTGAAAGAATTCTGCTTGTTCTGACCTTGGCCTGTCTGACTACACTAATAGTCTTCTCTCTTGGTCCTCTTTTTGTTCTCTATAGATCCCTGTAGGGGGGTTAAAGAGTGACCAGGAGATCCCATAAACTCCAATCCTCAGTTTAATCCCACATTGAATCCATCGCAATCGGGGTAGCCTCATGTTAATTACTTGTACTTAAATTCCTGAGTGAACCATATTTAATCCCTTAAGGACCTTGTGTTTTTTTGGTTGACACATTCATTTTTCCTCCTCGCCTTCCGAGAGCCATACCTTTTATTTTTCCATTCCCTAGGGGAGGGTTTTTTTTTGCAAGACAAGACATACTTTCTTTTTTTTTCCAATTCAAACAAGTTTTATTGGGAAGTACAGAAATTTGCAGACAATCACAAATGTAACGGTCAAATGAAAAGTCAGCATTCAAAAATAAAACAAATCATGAGTGCAGCTTAATGGCATAATAATAAAAAACGCCCTGATTCTGAAGGATAAGACAAAATGGGAAACTCCCTATGGTTTCGGGGGCCCCCCCACCCCCCCCCTCTCATCACCCCTCAAGGTTGGGTAGGTACCCATTCAACCTGAGAAAAGTAAATGAGTCAGGTACCCAAGGGAAAGCCAAGCGAGAAACCCAACACTTTAGAACCCCATATAAAACCCAACAAAACAAAAAAGAACAAAAAAAAAAAGAAAAGTTTTGAAAAATCCCCGAAGGACCAAAATAAAAATAAAAAAATAAAAAATAAAAAAAAAAATCAGCAAAATAGATCGACGGCTCCTTGGTGGCACCCCCCTCGCAGACAGACCAAAGGCCGGCAAAACGCTTCAATTTCATCTCCATTCCATCCTCGAAGTCTTCCTCAGAGGAAGGGATTTCCCCAGAGGGGGGGTATCGGTCAGTTTCCATAAAAGGAGATAAAATCCCCCCCAAAGTTTTTTTAATATTTTATCATGACATAGCGGTTTTCCGTTTGATTCCTCTAGTCGCTCAGTACGTGCCCCTCCCGAAACCAATCCGTCAGCAATGGGGTGCTGTGGACCGCCTAGTTGGGGTGACCAATTTTGGGCCGCCGGGAGCATGAACGGATCAAAAAATGTGATTTAAGGAGGGTCGTAGCAGCGGATATAAAAAGGAGGACCAACCCGGGGAATTCGGGACCCGGATACCCGTATTCGCAAATTATATCAAGAACCTTTTCCCCAAAAAAGGCTGCAGGAAGAACAGCCCCACCAGATATGGACATTTTTCCTTTCTAAATCCCCGCGCCAGAAAACAGGGGCCCTGGTAGAAAAAATGAGGATTTATGGACTAATTGAAATTTTTTTGGACCATTTTCACAGAGGGTTATTGAAGCCCCCTTTCCCGCTATTCTGAAAAGGGAGCCTATCATTATTTTGGGAGTGTTAGAACCCTATGATCCCCGAAATAGCCCCCTTTCTGAATATTCCAAGGGACCACAACTTGAAGGGGGAACATGGGGGCCCATGGACCTGCAATGCCCGTTTCCACTTGTAAAAGTAGTGAGTTGATTATGAGAATCGGGGAAGGGGTTTAATCCCTTATCTAAGTTCTCAAAATTTTCAACGCCTCGGGCTAAAAACCTTATCCTGACTGAGGGGAAACGGCGATCCCCCAATAAGTGGGTCAGAGGCCTAAGGTGATTGGGACAGGGGTTCCGAGTGCGGGGGTGCCGGGGGCCCCCCGGAGTGAGGATTGTCCCTTTTGAGGCATATGATCTGAAACCCGAAGGTGGTTTGCACTATTGGGGGGTTTTTCGGCAAGGCTTGCTGGTAAGATAGAGGTGGAAAGGGGCAAGGCTGCTTTTGGCCTTTTTTGGGGCCTTTTTTTTAAATTTTGGGAAACCCCACAACTTAGGGGATTCCCAAATTTTAAAACATTCCAGAATGCGATTTGGGCCTCTGGCAGCCAATTTAATGGGCCCCGAAAGTGGGAAAAGGGGGGACAAACCAACCCCCCAACCTTCGGGCGGGAGAGCGTCCCTCTCTGATATTCGGGGGCGCCCCGGTCCAAAAAAAACCCGTGTCAAATTTTTACTAAGCAGAACAAAGGGGCCTTGGGGAAGGGCTGACGGGAAATCGCCTGGAAAGGTTAAAAATTCTGGGAAAGGGGGAACATTCATTTTTAATATTTTATGGCCCCACCGGGAAAATTTCCTTTCCCTGCCCCAACCTCTAAAGGCCCTGCGGGAAATTCTAGCTTTTGTTTTAATGGCCCGAAAGCCCCTTTCCAAAAACCCCTTTCATTTTATGCAAAGGTTTTCCAAAAAAAGTCAGCCTTGCCAAAAGGGTTTGAAGTTTTCCCCTCAGCCCCCCTTTTTAAGGGCGGCTCCTTTTTTTAATAAGCAAAAACCTCTAAGAGTCCCCATTTCAGGGCCCCCAAATTGGATTTTGGGGGCCCCGGTCGAGTCCTGCTAAAATGTACTGGGAAAAAGCCTCCACTGAATTTTGGGTAGTCGGGCAAGGGCGGGGGAGTGAGTCGGAAAAAAAAAGGGGAATCTTTCAGCCCCCCAAATTTAAAAGGGCCCTGTCGGGGGAAAACCCAGAAGGGCTAGGTCGAATGAATCGGCGCATGACCCGAGTGGGTAGCGCTTTAAATTTGAGGCCGGGGACTACTTATTGGGGGGGGGGAATTTTTGGGGGGAAAGGGTTTTAATCAAGCGGGGGTTTTACGATTTTTAAGGGGAAAAAGGGGTAGAAAGTTTTGGGTCTCTATCGTGGGGAAATGGAGAAACCCTCCAGACATTACAAAGCGGGCTGCGGGTGGGAGAAATTTTTTTTTAACTTTTTGGCACGTGGAAGGCCCCCCGAGGGCCCGCGAAAGGGGAAAAGAGTCCACAGTAGGTTCAGGGAAAGGGTTTTAAAAGTCCCCCCCCAATTTACTTATCGGGCCCCGGTGCAAAGTGGAGCAATTCATCCAAAGAAAGGGCCCAAAGAAGGCCCAAAGCCCTTTGTTTTGGGGGGCTTTGAAATTAGTTTGCGTTTAGACCAGGCCTTGAAATTTTGACTTTCACATACAAAACCTTGCATCTAAATCACGATAGTATCAATGATCTTTTTGCCCGGGGAGATTTTTTGTAAAAAGGTAGATCGCCACCCCCTTGACCTTTGAGGGGGGGACTGCTATTGGGGAAACAGAAAGGGAATTTATCGGCTTCATTTGGAAATGTATAGGGGGAAAAGAGGAAGGGGGGTCTCTGAAAAAAAGGGGCTATTGGGTTTTTCTGTTTTGGAGATGGAAGAGAATCGGGGATCTTTTTTGGGGGGAAATTTGGGAAATCCCAAACTTTAAGGGGTGTTATGTTTTTTGGGGCCTTTAAGGTCTTTTTGGAAGGCGGGAAAAAAAAACACCCCCCGAATTTTTACCAGAGAGGAAGCACCCCCAACAAAAGACCCGAGGAATCCAAACAAAAGAAAAAAAAACACTGAACCTTAAAACCATTGGCCCCCAACAAAAGGAGGCCAAATCCCTAAAAAAGGGGATACCTAACCCCAATGCCATTCGGCAACCCAAAGGGGGCCTAAAAACTAAACGGGGGGGAAACCCCTTTTTGTAGGACTGTAAAGGTGGGGGGGAAAAATTAAATTTGGGTTTCCCCTTTAAAAAAAAAGGGGGAAGGGAGGAGGGAGGGGAATTAGGTTTGTTGTCCCAAATGATTTCGCGGCCTCCCGGCTCCCGGAGACCCCCCTGCAAAATGAGAGGCGCAAGGAGGAGGGCCCCGGGGGTTTCTGACTTCTAAAAATTTCCCCGCCCCACAAGGCGTGGGGGGGTAGGGGAAAAACGGTTATGTAGTGGGGTTTGAGAACTTGGCAGCCCCCTATTCAAAAACGGTCCCCCCGATTTGGGTGGGCAGGGGGTTAACCCAAAACCCTTGAAAAAAAGGCTAGTAAAACTAAACCCCCTCTTATAGTTAGGCCAGAAAAAAAAAAATCTGAAAAAAAACAAAAAAGGGTTTAAACCCCAAACTGCTGAGGCCCATAGCCCTTGGGGAAAAAACCCTTTGATAGAAAAAAAAAGAGAGTGGGCCCCCTCCGAGTTGGGGACCAGGGCCCAATTTTTACCAAAAAAAAAACGGGGGAAAAAAAGACTTTTGAATATCTTTAGCCCCGGGAAGGGAAGAAAGCAAAAGTTTAAGGTTTCCCCCAAGGGGGATATAAAGTCCACCCAAGCTTGTAATCGGGGTTTTTGGGTTCGCCCAGGGAGGAGTTCACCCGGGGGCCTCCTCTGTTGCTTTCTGGCTCTTTGCGGTTTCACAGGGAAAAGGGTGTACTCAAAGTCCCCTGATTCCCCAAAGATTTGGGGGCGGTTCTCCCATTAGATCTATCGCTCAGCCATGGGGCCAGCCCCGGGGGGGAGATTTGGGGAGACTAAGGACGTGGAAATTAGGCAAGTCCTTTGTGCCCGGGAAAATGAGCATTCATGGGGATGTCGAACTTAAAGGGGAAAAGGGGAAAAAACCCCCAATGGTACAGAATTTTCCCTGGTTTTTGAAGGCGGGAAAAGAGGGGGGTTTTTCGCGCCGCTCTAATGTAAAGGGTTTTGCGTTTTAAAGAGGTAAAGGAAAAAAACTGAAAATTTTGGTGCCCTAAAATTCCAATTGGGTAGGAGCGAGTTTTTGGCCCCCATTATTTTCTTTTTTAAATTTTGAAAAGTGGGGGGAACCCTGCCAGATGACTTTTCCCGGGGGGCCGAGAGGGGTTCGGTACTCGGGGGGGCCTAAAGCGCTCTGTGACCCCTACCCAAAACTCAATAAAGAACCCATCGGCTTGCCCAGGATTAGTTAAATATTTTTAAATTAAAATAAAGCGGGGGAGTTCACCCTTTTTTGATCGCCTCCGGGGGAGGCCTCTGAGGGCTAATGTTGTTCCGCCGATTCCGGTTTCCTATCATTTCCCAATTTTTGCCCGGGAAGGGGAAATTGTTTTCGGGTTTATTTGAAAAGAGCGGACTGTAGAGGGGGACAAAAAGGTTCAAAAGTTGTTTTCCCGGGACTTTCAGCTGGTGAAACCCCTTTATTGGAGATTCCCCTTTAACTGGGTTGGGGCCCGGGCGGGGGTTCCTTTCTCCACGCTTGTTGCATATCGCGGGCCTTTTTAAATTTCATGTCTTGTTTTGGTTTGGTAGAAAAGGAAAAAAGCGCTTTGGAGTTTTTGGGTGTTTATTCCAACGCCTGTAGGGCCCCCTTCAGGCAGCATCTGGAAAGGGTTTTTCAGGGGGTCCAGGGGCCTTGCGTTAAAATGGAGATTGATTGGGGGGGTTTTCTCAACGTCTTTGTGGGCTCTTGCCCCAAAATGGAGGAGGTTGGGCTCGAAAAACCCAAAAAGAGCTTTCTGTGGCTGGGGGGTCCCGGGGGCAACCCCAAAGGGTTTCGCAGGCCCCGGCTGGGTCAAGCGGTAGGGGGGAAACCCCTGATGGGAATTAAAGGGTGGGGGTGGATTGGAGTTTCCCCCCACCCCCCCCCCGGGACCCCCCCCCCCCCCCTCAAAACCACCCCCAGGCCCATATCCGACCACGGGCCACCCCGGGAAACCCACCCCAGAGGGGGGTCAGGGGTTGGAGCCCGGGATCATCCATTTAAAACCTTTAGGGGGGGTTGTTATCCCCAAAAGGATCCCGGGCCCCTAGGGCCGCTACTGGGGTCCGGCCCCCCTGCACCCTCTGCTGCTTTGGGCGGTATGGGGTTTACAAAGTGGGGGTCGGGGGGAAAAGGTTGAGGGGGTTTGAGCTGGCATCCGTGGGGGGGTTTAAAAGGTCAGTCCCCCGGTTTCATTGCGATTTAGCCGGGGGCCCAAAAGCTGTGAGAGGGGAGTCCTTTTAGTGCTCCCCTATTCTGTTGTGAGGGGTCGTCTCCTCGAGGCGGGGGTGGGGGTCTAAGCAAATTTCCCCGGGGGTCTCAGCCGCCCCATTTTCCGACCCTGCCCTGTGGGTGGACTCCGGGTCTCCGACAGGGGGCGCCCAAAAGGGAAAATGGCGCCACTCCAGACACGCGCCGCCGTTTTCTCTGGGGTGTCTCCCCTTCCCGTGCCCGGGAGGGGTCGCGGGATCGCAGGAGGTTTAAAGCCCGGGGGGGGGCAGGGCTGCCCCCCGGACTTCTCCGGGGGGTTGGGTTGGGGGGCCCCCAATTTTTCGTCCTGGGGAGCGCGCTTTATGATCTCCGGCTGTTGCAAACAAAAATCTTGTCCGCGGAGCTTCTGGGCTCCGTGAGCTCTGCCTTCTGGCCGCGCTGGGGGTCGGGGGGGCGGGTCTCGGGGGGGATGCAGGCTGGGAAACCTCCGGCGGGGCCACAATTCCCCTAGATGTTTGGGGGGGGTTTTCCCCCTTTTGGGTTGCAGGCCCTCTGTTGCGGCGCTTCGGCTTCTGCAGGCGGCTTAGGTAGGTGGGCCCTTTGGGGTCCCCTGCAAGATGGGCCGGTTTTCCCTGTTTTGCAGGCCGGTGGGGGTTTCCCCCTCCCCCAAGTTCTGAGAAGGGGGAAAAAAAAAATTTTGGGTATGGAGGGGTTCCCGGCGGGGTTTGTGGGGTCCAGCCCGCCCGTTTGGGGGTTTTTTTTTCTTTTTCCAGCCCATATTTGCTTGGGGGGGGATAAGTTTTTTGAGGGGGCTCCAGGAGAGGTCGGGAAAAGCAAAGTCCCTTTTTCCCCTGGGGGGAAACCCCCCCACCCCCAAGGACATACTTTCTAATGGTGCCATTCACCTTTTTGTTGATGGGGGAAAAAGGGGTTTTTAAAAATAAAAGGCCCAATTTTAAAAGGGAAACCGTCCCAATTGCTCGTTAACATTTTTTTTCTAATTCACCCCAACCCACATGGCGGCAAAACCCAAGTGCTTTTAGGCATGAAGACATGGCAAGACAATCCCCTGAAAGTTAAAACCGAGCTCAGTATGGGGAAGAAAGGGGGTTTTTGAGTCCCTTTGAAGGGGGGCATGGTTTTTGGGTTTGCCAGAAGGGCTGGTCGAGTTTTTTCAGAAACGCTGTTCCCTGGGATTTTCACGCAAAACCCAAACTCTAGGGTTTACAGAAAAGGGGCCCTGAAAAAAAAAAAATCCCGTGAGCGGCAGTCCTGTGGGCGGGGAAAAGCCTTGTTGATGCCCGAGGTCAAAGGGGGAAATGGGCAGACTGGTTCCCAGCTGAAGAAAGGCAACAGTGATCCCAAAAAGCCCCCGTTACAACCAAGGTAGGCAGAAGAGCATTTTCTGAACGCACGTACGGCGAACTTTTGGCAGATGGGCTCCCGCGCAGAAGACCCACCGGGGGGCCCCTCCTTTCACTAAGGGAAAAGGAAAAATGAGGCCCCAATTTGCCCAAAGGGGCCCTCGAAATTGGGACGTAGAAGATTGGAAAAAAAAGTTGCCTGGTTGAAGGGGCTCCCATTTCGCTGCGACATTCGGATTGGTAGGGTTTAAATTTGGGGGTCAACAACAAGAAAGCTGGAACCATCCGGGCCCTTTTTTCAAAAGGTTTTCAGGCCCGGGGGGTGGGTTCCCTGGGTTTTGGGGGAAAAATTTTCTTGGGGCCCCCTTTGGGGCCCCTTTTGGGACCAATTGAGAAACGTTGCAAACCCTTTTGAAACTATGCCAAAGAAGAATTGAGGCAGTTCTTTAAGGGAAAAGGGGGGTCCAAAACCCGGGTTTCTTTGCATGGTGTAACCCCAAATAAAATGGCCGGTAAATGTATTGGGGGATCCTTTTTTTCCCCCATTTTTAAAATTTATTATTCAGTTTGAAAACCTCACATGTCTTCATATTAAAAGCACGTAAAAACGCCTTTATATCTCTAAAATTTTTTGTGTTTTTGGGGGGGGGGGTTTTTTGTAAATGGTTTTAAAATTTTTACCCACAAAATGGGGTCTGGGGTTCAAAAAACACTCCTGATATTTCCAAAATGGCTACTGGGCCCTTAAATGCTTTCATTTCCTTTAAAAAAAAGGGGGGGGTAAAGCCCTTTAAAATGTAGATAAAAGGGGGCTTTCCCCAGGGTTTTTCGTTTTTTTGGGGTTTTATTTTTCATTTCGGTTTTTTTTTGCAGCAATGTACAGCATTAATTGCGTGCCTTCCTGCCAAAACTTTCACTTTTTCTCCCAAAAAAATTTTGGGGTTCGCAAAGAAACAAAGAGTGACTTTTGATCACTATATTTACTATTTTGCATAGGCAAACTTAAACTCTATCAGTTCTTTATCTGTAAAAACACTAAAACGTAACTTTTATTATGTATAACTCTTAACCTCTATACACACTATTTAAAAACCTGATTTCTAACCTCACCATTTAACCCTTTCTACTTCTGAAAGAAGGAGTAGCTCCTTTTCTATTATCATGTCTGGTGGATCACCACCTATTAACAGGAAAGCCTTATACAGGCAGTCCCCGGGTTACATACGGGATAGGGACTGTAGGTTTGTTCTTAAGTTGAAATTGTATGAAAGTCGGAACAGGTATATTTATTAATTGTAATTCCTTTTTTTTAAGCTTTGGATAGTGCAGGGAACAGTTTTTATATTTCCTTTGCTGTCTGTGCCCTTTTTTAGAAGATTTCACCTAACGTTCTGTATCTCATGTGCAGCTGTGGCATGCTGGCACTTGGATATCATGGGGCGTGACTCAGTGTTGAATGTCAGCCACGCCCCATAAGGCTCCGTTTGTAACTAGGGGACGTATGTGAGTCGGAACGATATAAGTAGGGAACTGCCTGTATATACAGCAATCTACTAGCCCCAGTAAGGGATCCCAAACCTCCAACTTGGGCAGTCGTCCAAGTCCATGGATCGGACCTCTAACCCCTGATGAAGCCAGGTTAGCTGGTGAAACATGTCGGGGAGGTCAGATATGACGTTTTAAATTGTGATTTCTCACCTCTGTCTACAAGTGTCACCTGCTGCAGAGGATGTCACAAGGGGGTCTTATTTGTTTTGTGTTCATGAGATTAGTGACGACTGCCGAAGTAGGAGGCTTGGGATCCCTTACTGGAGCTAGTAAATTGCTGTATATATAAGGCTTTCCTGTTAATAGGTGGTGCTCCACCAGACTTGATAATAGAAAGGGAGTTATTCCTTCTTTCAGAAGTAGAAAGAGTTAAATGGTGAGGTTAGAAATCAGGTTCTTAAATAGTGTGTATAGAGGTTAGGAGTTATACATAATAAAAGTTATGTTTTAGTGTTTTGCAGATAGAGAACTGATAGAGTTTAAGTTTGCATATGGCAAAATAGTAAATATAGTTCCTGCACAAAAAACGCATTGAAAAAATGAATCAAAAACGCACCAAAAAACGCACAGAAAGCAACCTAAAGGGTGGATGTAATGTCACATGTTGCTATGAATGTGTATACGCCCAACCTATAAAAACTTGTGTCTCTGTAATAAACTGAGAAGAAGTCATTTGATTGAGAAATTGTCAGGCTGTGAATTCTTACTCTCTGGCACGTGTCAACCAATATACTGATATGACCCCCCCCCACTGGATCGTTGAACCCCTGTGTGGTTCTGTCTACAACAACCACACCATAAAATATACTGGGAAACCGCAAAAAAAAAGTGGGGCAAAGTGTGAAAAAAATTACTTGGACCATATTTGTAGGGATTTTTTAGGGCGTTCACTCTCAGGTATAAATGATATGTTCTCTGTATTTTGCAGGTTGATATGATTCTGGCAACACCAAATATGTAGAATTTTCGTTATGTTATAGTACCGTAAAAAAAAAAATCCAAACATTTTCTGCAACCAAAAACCTTTCTGCACTAACACCTACAGACTTGAGTGAGGGTGTTTTTTTTGCAGGCTAAAGTCTACTTTTTATTATTTATGCAACTTTTTGATCACTTTTATTCGAATTTTTATGGGACGTGAAATGACCCAAAAAACGAAATTTTAGCGGTTGGAATTTTTTTTTCTTTTGTGGTGTTCAGCGTACAGGATAATTGATGTTATATTTTAATAGATTAGCCTTTTTTGAACGTGGCGATACCAAATATGTGTAACTTTTTTATTATTCTCTTTTTTTATTTGTAAAATGGCAAAAAGGGGGTGATTTGAGCTTTTAATTTTTTAAAATTTTTTTTTACACTTTTTTTGGTTTTTTTTACTTTAACTTTGAGTCCACTTAGGGTATTTCACCACTAGGGGCGTGATCATTTATACAGCCTAATCATGCATTGTAATACAATGCATTAGGAAGTACAAAGATGGCAGAAGTAAAAACAATCTGGGCCCCACGATTTCACCGTAGGAGGCCATGATCGAAGTGAGGAACGGTGCGTGGCACCCTTTTTCATTGATTTAGACTACAGCACTATCCCGCGCTGTAGCTGCCGAGTGTTGGCCGCAATTAGCCCCTTACCGGCATTAGGCTGTAGTCATACGTCCATTGTCGTTAGGGGTTAATATTTTCTCAGGCCCACAGACATTCATTACTCGCGGCGCATAAGCGCCGTGAATACATGACATGTCAATTATCTCCCCGCACCTACAATACAATCGTATTGTATATGCGGGGAGAGGAGGCGTTCATAGAGGAGTTCTCTATGAGAACTGTGGATTACCTTAATGATTGGGGCGCATTTCGTTCGTATTAGAGCGCAGTACGCTCTCAATACGTGGCGAAATGCACCCCAAAATAAGCCGTGTGAACATAGCCTTAGGATATGTCCACACGATGTATTGCAGTGCGTACAGTACACGCCGCAATACGTTGTGTGTCTTGGGAACTCGTGCTGATCGGCGCGTACCCAGAGGCGCAAGGGGGCTGGTAGCCCGCCGGCCCTATAGTCATGTATTAGTCGCGGCGCGTATTCGCTGCGAACAATTGACATGTCACTTATCTCCCTGCACATACAATATGATCGAAGGGACCTAGAGCTGAATGCAAACACTTAGCAGATTAGTAGATAAACTCTCAAGACAGAACAATCTCTGAAAACAAGCACTGTAATCTAGCACAAGTTTACCTAACCCTGCAAGCTTTATAGAGAAGCTAGCAATTATCCAATTCTCTTTAACAACCAGCACACAAGAGGTCTAACGTGAAGGAAAGGACAAAATGGCAGAACCATTTCTGCCAATCACAAAAGAAACAAGTGAACATTAATAAATATACTGCAAAAGTGTCTGTGGGCCACGTGTATGAAAACTGTCTAGGTCTAAAACTCACTTTGTTGCCCATAGCAACCAATCAGAGCGCCCCTTTCATCTTTTCAGAGCACTATATGAAATGAAAGGGGCGCTCTGATTGGTTGCTATGGGCAACAAAGTAAATTTTAGACCTAGACAGTTTTCATACATGTGGCCCTATATGCTTTTAGCCCCTTAGCACACCATGACGTTTTAACAAGTCATGGCAACGCTAAGGGAGTATGGAGCAGGATGAGGAGCTGAGCTGTTAGTTAGTTACAGTTACGATGGAGGCTGGCTGTTAGTTACAACTGACATCGGCCACTAGCAGCCAGAATTGGAGACAGCTCCGATCCTGTCTGTCCATTTACCTGTTTAGATGCTGCGACCAGTGCGACTGTTGTATGTAAACATTTGTAAATGCCTGTAGCGCATACACCTGGCGTGGCCCCCCTGCAACTTGATCACGGGGGGGCATTCGGTCACCATGGTGGTAGCCGGAGGCTGCAATGAATGTACTACTATTACTCCCTGCTACGAGACGGGTATAATAGGAGATTAGCATAACTACTATATTAGATATACAGGAGTACTACGGTATATAGTAAAACCGATCTATCATATGTTTATGTTCCTAAGGGAACTAAATATTAGTAAAACAAAAAGTGAAAGAAAGTAAACAAAATAAAATAGTCACAGTAAAAATTCACCCCATTTCCCGAAAAAAAGAAAATAGAGAACAAAAAAAAATAAACATAATTGTTATTGCCAGGTCCATAAAAGTCTGATCTAATAAAATATCATCTTATTTATCCTGAACGGTGAAAAAAAAAACACTAAAAACACCAGAATTGTGGTTTTTTTTGGTCATCAAATCTTCCAAAAAAATGGGATAAAAAGTGATCAAAAAGCTGCATACACTCTAAATTGGTACCAATAAGAACTGACCTCACCCCACAAAGAAAGGAGCTCTACCAGTGAAAAGGTGAAAAAAAAAGCTGTTTCTGAAACCAAGTTTTTTATTTTTTTTAAAGTAGTAAAGCATAACAAAAATATATAAATGTGGCTTTGATGGCATCATACTGACCTGTAGAATGAACCCGTTAAATGATGCTTATGATGTTTTGACCAAAAAAAAAAAAGTTTTGTAAAGAAAAATTCTTTCCCAACTCTAAATCTCACAATTCAACAAGAATTAGCCCTTCACATTTTGGACGACTTTGCTCTTAGGAGCTGAAATGTTTACACAGTGATACAAGCAGGCTCATACCTAACAAGTGACTTAATCAGCAGTGACAAAGCTGTTACTCAGAGTTTAGCTGTCTTCCCTAAGAAACACAAAAGAGCACTCAAGCTAAGTCTGGAGGAATTATGTACATGGAGAACTAGAATCCGGCTTGTGCCTTTTCGCATCTTTTCAGTCGTCAATAACCACTTTCCCAGACTCTTGTTAGGCTCATAGACACGAATGTGAAATGACTACAACAACCTTTTACTGATATATCTATCCTTTTCTTGCACCCTAACATAAATGTGCGTCAGTGAAATGACCATAACCAGACAGGGATGTACATCTACATCTTCAGTAAAGTCCAGCAAATATGGCCAATCTTCTGGTCCACAGGTAGGAATACACGTTGTAGCTGTAGTATGGCCATTGTGCAGCCAATAACCCCTTATGCAACCAGCAATGGCCACAAGAGTGTGACGGCATCTAGTGTGGCCATTAACTGCCACCTACGCGGTAAGTTTTTATGGCTGCGCCGTGCCTGGGCTGTCTGTTCCTGCATGCCTTATTTCCATGTTTTAAGAGCTAAACAATTCAATACTGTCCTCACTGTATTTCAAACCCCAGTGACCTAATCATTTTTTGTGGCAGTTTTTTTTATTTTTGACCAAAATTAAGAATGGACTGCACACAAAGAAAGTGTATAAAATAGAACTTTCTAAAATAGAAAAATTTTACATTTTTTGTATTTTTTTTTCTCCTGCCAAATGCATATAATATTCATGGAGTTTTTTTAAAAAAAAATTTCAAAATAGGTTTTTTAGTTACATGCATTTTTTTATGCTTTATTTTTCTGGTGCATGTTTCACACCACAAATGATCTAATGTGGTAAAACACTACAATAAGCAAATCCAAAAAAGGTAACATACATGCACACATGCCTATTTTTCCTGCAGAAAACAATAATGGCGGTCTAGGAAGGTGGGGGGGGGGGGGGGGGTAGAAGAAAAAATACCAACAGTTGCCTTGAAAACTCCATACCTAAAGCTTGCTGTATATAGAAAAACTGCCACCGACCAAACTGCACCCAAAATGAAAGGAAAATGCCACAATGTGCCAAAAAAGCCAAACCCCTACTGCATACTGCATATGGAAAAAATGCCACTGACCAAAAAATGCACCCAAAGTGAAACAAAAAAACTATGTCTGTAGTGTTTTTTTTCACTGTGAAACCTCTCTAAAGCCTCCCTCATACATAGTTTGCATGGCATTCTGCTTAAAAAAGTGCCAATAACGGCATATAGGTTTTTATTTCAGGTTTTATACAGTTTTTTATGCATTTCAATGGCTTCTACAGATCAAAGTATCACAGTTAGGGTATGTTCTCATGGTGGGTTTTTTCTATTGGAAATCTGAGACGACAACTTGGATTTTGGCTGAGGTTTTTTACTTTAAGGAGGCGTTTTTCACCTCTGATTTCGATGTGGGTAAGGCCCATATCTATGAGGCTCACCTGTGTCCTTCCTACTCTAAGGGTGCTTTCACACAGTGCAGTTTTGTTGTGGTTTTGGTGGGTTTTTTAACTTGCAGTACTGCACTGACATTAGGCTGCCTTTATTATGAGCAAGCTTCTTTGGGTGCTTTCACACAGCGCAGTTTTGGTACAGTTTTAACTGCGCTCCAATTAAACTGCCTTTATTACCAGCATGCTTCTTTCAGTTGTCTAAATTGTTCAGAAAGGTGTTTCAAGTAAGCAATCAATGACTGTGTGTGACGTCTTGTGCATACAAACACACTAACTGATTACTCGCTTTCCAAACAGTTTAGACACCTGAAAGAAGCTTGCTGGTAATAAGGCAGATTAATTGCCGTGCAGTGCTGCAAGTGGAAAAAAAAACTCTCCAAAACCACCACAAAAACGCACCGTGTGAACGCCCCCTAAGCAAACCTACTTGCAAGAATGGGCAGTGTGAACTATAGCCTGGACTTCCTATTTGTGGATACATGGATTTTAACATGGAATCTGCCTCAAATTCCTCATTAAAATCCATTGTGTAAACATAACCTTAAAAGCCAGGGCTCTGGAGTAATAAATCTTGATTATCACACTTCAGATTGTATTGCAACATTCGATAAAGTAAAGCTGCAAGGTGTGCATGTGATTTCATATGACAACAACATTGCTATAAAGAATATTCCAACATTGTTTGATTTCTTTGTAATAACTGCAAAGGGCTAAGGTCATATGTGGTATTGTGCTATTGTGATTCCAACAGAAACACAATTACACATTACATTGCAATGGAATTACATAACATTGCACAAGCTCCTACTGCCATACATTACATGCAATATTTCTGTGTGCGGGCCCGGCCTTCTAGAGGTAGTAAATGCTCATAAGGCTCTTTTGTCATCTGCTTTCTATTGGTTGCAATAAACAATAAAGAAATCTATTTAAATGTTACATTTTAGCCTGATAACTTGATGTTTATGGTAAAGACTGAATTGTTGTGAAATCAGGATTTATAATACAGCATTTTTGTTAAAATAGTGTCGTTTGTGCTATAATACTGAGTGATTTTTTTCTTATAACAGAGCGTTTGTTATAATACAGTTTTTAGCATATAGTATTTTTTTTCTTATTCAACTGCATTTATTGAACATATTGTAGAAATACAAAAGTCATACACTGCAAAAAGTTAACTTTGGACAGAGTTGGAACAGTAATGAAAAAAGACAATGTCATGAGTCACGCTTTTCAAGACTTAAAGGCAGACATTACTTTAAACATGTATATGATTACAGCCCGCATTAACATGCCATGAACATCGAATGAGGAATGGATGGCTGGTTGACTAATAATCTAAGTCATAGCGATCACATGTGCTACCAGCAATGCAATAATATGACCCTGTGCATAAATCTTGTAGTATAGTAAGAAAACTAAAAAGAAAAGGGAGAACCTAAAAGAACAGGCTAAACGGCTGGCTCATCAGCTGCACCCAATCCCCATAGCAGAGATAAGGATGAGGAAAGGCACCCGGCTCATCCCCGTCCTCCCCTTGCACCACATCTCCCACCAAATCCTCCCTCTCAGACCGGAAATGATCCACTCAGGAGCAGGTTGAGTAGAGATCCGACCCGCAAAAGATAATCCAGTCCTCCCAAATTCACAAATATTGGTTATGGCGTGTTGGGGAATCACTCTTGAACTCCTCCAGACGCTGAAGGGCATGTATCTCTCAAATCCAGTCCGCTATAGTATGACTATCTTGGCCGCGAGGAGTAGGAAAGCTAGAAGATGGGATTTGAAAAGGGCGGTGGGCAGAGGGATGTCAAACAAAAGCAGAGTCGCAGGATCATTTTGAAGTGTAACCCCTGTGATTTGGTGAATGATACGAATCACTCCCCTCCAAAAAGGCTGAAGGGACTGACACCCCCACCAAATATGAGACATGGTGCCCCTCTCCCTACACCTCCAACAGACTGCAGGGATGGAGGGGGAAAAAGAGTGAAGCAGCGCTGGCACCCAATATCACCTGGTAATAATTTTATAGTTTAGTTCGTGGGCCCTGGAAGATACCGAAGATTTATGAACCAGCTGAAATGCCTTGGACCAGTCATCTTCCGAGAGGTTTCTATCAACCTCCCTCTCCCAACTGAGCTGGAAAGGCAACTTAGCACATGGCCGAGAGTTGTGCAAAAGCTTGTACAAGCCCGAGAGGGTCCTTTTTTCCGAGTATCTTCCAAGGCACCACAACTCAAAGGAGGTGAGCGGTCTGTGCACCACAAATGTTCGTTTCCACTTAGAGTATAAGCTACGCAGCTGGTAGTAGTGAAGTCTCGCTAAACCCCTAGAGTTGGGATCGTCAGCTCGCAGAGCTTCGTAGTCCCTCAAAGCATCCGTGGTAAGAACCCGATCGAGAACTGAGGAGACAGCCCCAGGCCCCACTAATCGGGATAGAGCAGCGGAGAGATGACCAGAATCATCTGGGTTACCCAAAAGCGGAGTGCATGGGCCGCCCACCTTGAATAAACCCCTCCCAGGAGCATATGACCTTAGTGTCAGGACCGAGGTTTGGGCAATCAGCGGAGCCTGTGAGCTGTCCTCTTGACAGCAATAGCGGCGGCAGCCAAGGAAGAGCTGCAGCGGGCGCTCCATACAACAGGGTCTCAAAATGTACCCAAAGTTTGCTCGGGCCATCCCTGAAACAATCCAAGGTTCTCACTGCCACCGCAGCCAAATAGTAGGCTTGGAAGTCTGGCAATACAAGACCCCCATCAGCTTTGGATTTAGTCAGCGTGGACTCTGCTAGTCTGGGTCTACCCCCCGCCCACACAAACTGGGACACCGACCTGCGAAGAGTTTTAAAAAAAAGTCCTCGGGAGCAGGAAAGGGATCGCCTGAAACAAATACAATAACCTGGGCAAAATGTTCTTTTTCAGGATATTTATACGTCCTATCCAAGAGAATTCCTTTCTATCCCACTTCATATAGTAATTTTTTAATATATCTTAGGGCGACATCTATGAATTTGCATGTGCCATTTTTGTAACTTGGTGCCAACACACCAGTTCTAAATAGATATAGAGGAGTGTATAATACGACAGTATGAATGAAAGTGTTATGCACCAAACTTTGTATGGTGCGTAGAGTTTAATACACCAAACTTTGTATGGTGCATAGAGTGTACTGCCAAAAAATTTGTATGGCAGTTTTGCATCACATTTTGACGCATTCTAGGCGCATTAAAATGTGTTATGCCATCTATAGAACAGTGTGCCAGCAGTTTTTTGGCGCAATATATGCAGAAAAAAAATAACGATTGCAAATTCACAGATGTCGCCATTAGTGTTTTTGTAACAATAGAACATTTTGTTATAATAGAGTTTTTTTTCTCTACAAAATCTGTCATGTAATCTGCAGCAGAAATCCTAGGCACCTTCCAATTTCAGCCACAGATTTGCAGCTTGTATGTTGCAGATATGGCTGCAGTTCTGGACATGGACTAGCCCTATTGAAATGGGGCTAGTCTACATCTAGGATTTCCAAAGTGAATTCCTATAGGATTATATGTTACTTCTTTCTGAAACAGATATGCATTCCACACGGTGATTCCAAGCAAACCCTAATATTGAATATTTTATTAACACTAAGTGGTTCATCTCTCATAATATTGGCTGTTTTGCTATGATATGGAGTGTTTTTTGTTATAATATTGAGTAATTTTGTAATAATAATTGTTAAATATAGATTTTTTGTGTTATATGGAGTTTTTTTTTGCTGTAATATACAGTGTTTTTGTTATAATACAGAGGTTTGTGTTATATTTTTGAGAGTTTTTGGTGTGTCTGTTATAATATTGTGTTTTTTATTATATGATATTTTTGTTATAATATTGTTTTTGTTACAATATTAATATTTTTGTTAAATAATGGTGTAGTTTTTGTTCTAATATTGATTGTTGTTGTCATAATACAGTGGCCCACATTTACTATTGTGCTTGGGACAGAGAAGTGTTCTAAAATACAGCAAAAATGTGTCACAGACACATTTATTATGGCTGTTAGACACTTTTTGTGACCTCTCCCACATGGGGCATAGCTTCATAGAAAGTGTTCATGGCTGCATGTGAAATGGGGCATAGTCATGTTGTGGCAAAATTCTGCTGTACAAAGTATTAGAATTAATTGTTGGTCTAAAAAACTAGTGTTGGCCAGGGTGTTTGTTATACTACTGACAGCTTTTATTATAATATGTGTTTTTGTTGTTATTATTTTTAGTTTTTTCATTATAAATTATAAAAAATTTTGTTAGAATATTGAGTGTTTTTTGTTACCATACATTGGGCCTCCTGTATCAAAACGGTCTAGGTGTAAAGCTATCTTTGTTACCCTTAGCAACCAATCAGAGCTTTTCTGTTATTTTCCCAGGGCAGTTCATGAAATTAAAGCTGACCCCTGATTGGCTGCTATGGACAAAACTATTTGTCTTACTATGAGACTGATGTGATAAATGAGGCCCATTGGGCCACATTTATGAAAACTATCTGGCAGTAAGACTGCTTGTTGCCCATAGCAACCAATCATAGCTCATAGCAACCAATCAGAGCTCAGCTTTTATTTCTTTTAGTGCTCTGGAAAAATGAAAGCTGAGCTCTGATTGGACAGTTTTCATATTAGTTTATGTTACAATATGGCTCTTTTTGTTATAATTTTGAGTGTTTTTTTTTAAGTATGTTTACCCATTGGGTCTTTCCTATTGGAGAAATCCCATGTGTAATGCTCGGCAGAAATCCATGGCAAACCTTGAATTTCTGCTAAGGATTTTAACTTTACAGAGGCAGTTTTTGCTCCTGATTTGGACAGGGGCGAGCTCCGTTTCAACGGGGATAAGTCTTGCTCAAAGCAAATCCAGGCAGGATCCGCTACAAAGAATTGATGTCTATTTATTTTATTTTTTTCCAAAAATTTGCACCGCAGTTCAGTTTACAATATGGACTGGTCATTCAAATGGGAGTTGGATTACGTGAGGATTTTAAGGTGGAATCTGATGCAGTATCTGTGTTAAATTTCTTGTTAAAAAACATTGTGTGAACATAACCTTTAGGCTAGGTTAACACGGCTTATTTGCTGGGCATAATTACGCCCCGCAATTACACCGTGTGGCCGGGGGCGGGGGGGGGGGGGGCGGCACCTCGCTGGCCCATAGACTTGCGTTACCAGCGGCGCATATACGCCGCTGGTAATTCACATGTCACTTATCTCCCCCCTCGGCGTATTCACCGAGCAGGGAGAGGAGACGTAATCCATAGTTCTCTATGAGAACTCTGCATTACCGTAGTTACTAGGACGTATTCAGCCCGTAATGTGCGCACGCCGGCACATAATTACGGACTGAAATACGTCCAATTTTAAGCCGTGTGAACATAGCCTTAGTCTCGTCTAAACAGCACAGGATTACAGTCAGATTTTTCAACGGATTCAGTATTTAGAATCTGCAAAAATCTGTCTGTAACCACCGCTCCATAGACTGCAATAGAAAATCCATGATGTAGTCTACACAGCAGATTTTCTGCTGTGGGATTTCTAAACCACCAGCCCTCTGTCCGAAGATAGATGGATTCCCATACAGATAATGTACTGGGCCAGTGGGAAATCCGAAAACTGACCGAGTTTTTTGTGTAAACCCGCGCCAAAAACCGCAGCACGATGATGTCGAAATGAAGCTACACATTTATATCTTTAGTGTGGCAAATCCAGGCGCATTACTGCTGGAATAGGTAAACCACTTTAAAAGGGGGTTATTTTAGCCGGAAGTTTTTGTTTTGTAGCAGAAAGGCAAAATCTATGCCCCAACAAAAAGAGCGGGGTTCATAGTTTCGGCACTTTCTCCCGTTACTAATGCATGCAAAAAAAAAAGGGCCCCCCCTGGAGGGCCCAAAAATTTTACATTTTCCGGCCCACGTGTTTTAAATTTTAATGAGTTTTTTCTTGTGATGCGCAGTTTTTTAATGATATTTTTTTCTTTTGGGAAAAATGCTGGGAGTCTTTTGTTCTGATAGTGTTTTCTGGGTTTTTTTCTTTTTTTTCCCCGGGGTTTTTGGGGGTTTTCGGGGGTTTTTTGTTTTGGGTTTTTTTGGGTTCTTGATGTTTTCTGGGTTTTTTTTTGGGTGTTTCTGGGTTCTTGATATTTTCTGGGTTACTGTTTGGGGTTTTTTTGGGGGTGCTTGGGTTTTCTGTGTTGCTGCCCGGGATTTTCGGGGTTTCCCCCCTTTCGTTTTTTTCTGGGCCCCTTTGATATTTTCTGGGTTCCTGTCTTGGTGTTTCTGGATTCTTAGGGCAACATTATAAAAGGGTTTTTGGGTCTAAAACCATTTTTTCCCCCAAATAGGTTTCTAGGGGGGAAAAAAAGTGATTTTTAGACCAAAATCTTTTAAATACTTTTGGGGCCCTTAGTGTTTTCTGGGTTCTTGTGTTGGTGTTTTCTGAGTTCTTGGTGTTTTCAGGGTTCCTGTCTTGGTGTTTTCTGGGTTCTTGATGTTTCTGGGGTCTTGTTTTGGTTTTTTTCCCTGGGATTTTGATTTTTTTCTGTTTGGGCAATTTTTTTGTCTTCTGGGTTTTTTCTTGGGTGTTTTTGGGTTCCTGTTTTGGGTTTTTTTCGGGGTTCCCTTTGGCTTTAGTGCTTTCGGGTTTTTTGTTTGTTGTTTTCGGGATTCTTTGGGGTTTTTTTTCGGGGTTCCTGTTTTGGGGTTTTTTTTGGGGGTCTTGTTTTTGGTGTTTTTCGGGGTTTGCTGTCTTGATGTTTTCTGGGGCCTTGTCTTGGTGTTTTCGGGTTTCCCTTTGTTTTGGGGGGGGGTTTCTGGGTTCTTGGTGTTTTCTGGGTTCCTGTCTTGGTGTTTTCTGGGTTGCTGTCTTGATGTTTTCTGGGGTCTTGTCTTGGTGTTTTCTGGGTTCCTGTCTTGGTGTTTTCTGGGTCTCTGGTGTTTTCTGGGTTCCTGTCTTGATTTTTTGGGGTTCTTTTTTGATTTTTTTTTCGGGGTTTCCTGTCTTGGTGTTTTTCGGGGTTTCCCGGGTCTTGGGGTTTTCGGGGTTTTGGCTGGTCTTGATTTTTTCTGGGGCCTTGTTTTTGGGGGTTTTTCGGGGTTCCTTTTTTGGTATTTTCTGGGGTCTTGGTTTTTTCCCGGGGGTTCTTGTTTGGTTTTTCGGGGTTTCCCTGTTTTGGTGTTTTCTGGGTTTCCCCTTGGTTTTTTCTGGGGTTTTGTTTTGGTGTTTTTGGGTTTTCCTGCCCTTGGTTTTTTCGGGTTTCCTGTCTTGATTTTTTCTGATTTCCCTTTTTTGGTGTTTTTCGGGAATTTTATTTTTTTTGGGTTTTGCGTCTTTGTGTTTTCTGGATTGCTGTCTTGATGTTTCTGGGTTGCTGTCTTGATGTTTTATGGGGTCTTGTCTCTGTGTTTTCCGGGTTCTTGGTGTTTTCTGGGTTCCTGTCTTGGTGTTTTTTTTTGGGTTCTTGAGGGTTTCTAGGGTAAAATTAAAGTGTTTTTTTAAGTTTTGATGTTTCTGGGTTTTTAGGTTTTACGGGGGTTCTAAATGTTTTGGGTTTTTGGTTTTTTGATTTTCTTTGTTTCCCGGGTTCTTGATGTTCCAGGTTTTTTGATGTTCCTGGGTTTTTGGTTTTTCCCGGGGTTTTCCTGTTTTGGGTGTTTTCGGGGTTTCCTGTTTTGGTTTTTTTTGGGGTTTTGATGTTTTTTCGGGGTCTTTTTCTTGCTTTTTTCCCTGGGTTTTTTGGTTTTGAAATCTGGGTTTTTGATGTTCTGAGTTTTTGGGTGTTTAGGGGTTTTTGATTTTTCCCTGGGTTCTTGATTTTCCGGGGTTCTTTTTTGTTTCGGGGGTTCCCCTGTTTTGGTTTTTTCGGGGTTTTCCCTGTCTTGGTGTTTTCTGGGTTCTTGTCTTGGTGTTTTCTGGTTCTTGGGGGGGTTTTTGGGGTTTTGCTGTCTTCTTTTTTTTCTGGGTTTGCTGTCTTGATTTTTTTTAATGGGGTCTTGTTTTTTAATTTTTTCCCGGGTTCTTGGTGGTTTCTGGGTTCCTGTCGTGGTGTTTTTTTTGGGTTCTTGTTGTTTCTAGGGTCATGTCTTGGTGTTTTCTGGGTTCTTGATGTTTCTGGGTTCTTGGTGTATCTGGGTTCTTGATGTTTCTGGGTTCTTGGTGTTTCTGAGTTCTTGGTGTTCCTGGGTTCTTGATTTTTCCTATTTCT
Source organism: Phyllomedusa bahiana (assembly GCA_025379985.1). Classification (NCBI taxonomy): domain Eukaryota; kingdom Metazoa; phylum Chordata; class Amphibia; order Anura; family Hylidae; genus Phyllomedusa; species Phyllomedusa bahiana. The sequence goes on along the minus strand of JAODAL010034070.1, from coordinate 22,493 downwards.
TGGTTTTTTCTGGTTCCGTTTTTTGGTGTTTTGGGGGTTTTCCCTGTCTTGGTGTTTTCTGGGTTCCTGTCTTGGTGTTTTCGGGGCTAAATTGTTTTGGGTTGTTTTCTGGTTCTTACGCCACATGTATGAATCTCGGGGTGGGGAGCCCCAATTTTTCCCCGCTTTTTTTTCCGGGCCGGAACCTGTCCCTGTTTTTATGTGGGGGCCCGGGGAAAAGCTCAAAACATAGCTTGTAAATCCGCCGCGCCTCGCCAGTGTTTAGGCGCAGTGGGGATTTAAAAGGGCAGTGCGGGGGCTTTTGCCTATATTCGGCGCCGGGGTAGTGGCGGAAAACTTTTTGCAGAAAAAAAGTCCGCCACCCCAGGCCATTTTGTGGGCCGCAGTGGGGGGGGAACAAAGGCGCGGCCCGGCGCTCGCCAAAAAAATTCGCCGTCCGAGGGGGTCCCCGCTCTTTACTTTTGCGGGCCCCAAAAACCCCTGGCCTCCCCGGGTGTTGTGGGGCCGTGCGGGGACTTGGGCCAGTGAGGATTTAAAGGGCCCCGGGCCCCGGGAAAAAAGCCCCAAAAAAAACAGTTCCGATGCGAGACAGGCTGGAAAAACAGCAAAAATCATTCCAGTGCCCGGTGTGGATTTATGAAATCAAAAATCGGCCCCCTTTTAAAAGGGGTTTTAACATTTTTCCCCGGGAAAAAAGATGAAAAACCCAAAAAATACATAAAACAAAATCACCTTTCCCCAAAATCCAATTCAAAAATTTTGGATATTGGAAATTGGGGAAAATTTTCAGTAATTAAATTCAGAAAAGGGAAATTTTGATTGGCCCGGGTTTTTGCCGACCAAACAAATAGGAGCGCAGTGAAACCATTAAAACCCTTTTTGGGGAAATTTTGAAACCCCCTTTAAAACCCCGGTTTGGGGAAAGTTCAAAATTTCAGTAAAAAAAAAAGCTAAAAAGAGGGGATTTGGGAGAAACTAGCAGGGGGGTCCCGGGTGCTCACCAAACAGAAAAGGAGGACAGAGACCCATTCTAGCCTTTGGAAAGTTTAGAACCCCCTCAGAATCCCATTTTTTGGGACCCGTTTTTAAAAAAACTGGAAAAATTCTGAAAAAAGGGTGATTGGCTGACAAACGGGGGTCGGTAGCTCAGCCCCCAGAATAGGACGACAGAGAAAAAATTCTAAATTTGACCAATCAAAACCACGGCGGGAAAAGTTCAAAATACGTAAAAATGCGAAAAAAAGGTGATTTGGGTGAGCTAGCGGGGGGTCGGGCCCAGTCAACCCAAACAGAAAAAGGGGTTGGGCAGAGACCCATTAAAACCAAAGGGGAATTATTGGGCCAATCAAAATAGGAGCAAAAGAACCCCCTTTTAGTTATGGGGGAATTTTGAAACCCAAACTAATTCCCCGGCGGGTTAATTTTAAAATACAGTAAAAAGACAGAAAAAGCTGAATTTGGGGGAGAAAACAGGGGGGGGGTTTTCCCCCCAAAAAAAAGGGGCCCCGAGCTATTCTCCATTTTTAGGCCCATTGGGGAAAATAGGCAACTCTGAAATTTCGTCTCTCAGCGCCGGGGCCGGGGGTTTAAGAAATTTAAATTTAAAAAAAAATTTTTATTTTTTGTAAAAAAAATTATCAGAAAAAGAGCGAAAAACCCCTTCCCTTTTCAAATAAAACATTTAAAAACCCGAACAAGCGTTGGCCCCCGAGACCGGGTTCCCTAGGGAATTTACTATAAGAGGGAAATTTCCGGGAAAAACAAGTAAAATTTTTTAAAATTGGGGTTTTTGCTATTTTCATTGGGGCGGCCCTAAACCCCCCTTTAGAAAAGGAGCGGGAAAATTCCCCCTTTTAATTTTTTAAAAAGGGGGGAATTGGGTCAATTTAGTAAAAGGAGCCGTAATGGCCCCCCTTTTTAACCCCAAAGGAAAAAATTGAACCCCAAAAAAAATTTTTAAAGGCGGGACAGTTAAAATACAGTAAAAACCAAAAAGAAAATGTTTTGGGTTGGGAAAGGGGGGGGCTTCCCTCCCCCTTTGCCCAAACAAAGATTGAGGGAATTTCTCATAGAGTTCTATGGGGAAAATAAAAATTTGAGCGCGGGTCTTGTGATTGCTAAAATTTAAAAAAGGGGCGGTTATTTTGGCCAAAAGGGAGAGGAGGACGTCCTAAGGGTTTTTTTAATGCAATCTGAAATAAAACTGTAAAGGCCGAAATCAAATTAAAAAAAATACAGAAGGGGTTTCCCCCTTTTTATAAAAAATTTAAAGAAATATGGGGGTAAAGAAAAAAAAAAAATTTAAAAACAATTTAAAAACATGTTTATTTTTTTATTTTTTTTTAGCCAAGGATCAAAAAGTTTGGGTGCAATGAAAAGAAAGAAATAAAACTGATTTTTTTTGATTTAATATTTTTTTTTTGTTACCCCATATTATTTTTTCGTTTTAATACACATCGGTACAAAAATTTTGTTGTGTTATAATTTTATTTGGCCAGTTTCAGTTTTATTTTAGATTGCCCTTAGGGAAAAAAAAATTTGGAGCTCGCTCGCCCCTCCTATTGGTTTAAAAAAACGGCGATTCCTTTTTAAAAATAGCCCAAACACTGAGCGCACTTTAGAATTTTTTTTCCCCCCCAGAACTCCCATGAAAAGTAGCTCGCGGGTTGATTGGCTAAAACTGGACGAGCCCTGTGCTTTTTATTAATACTTCATGCCGCACGGCGCTTAGATTTTAGAGCGGCCCATCTCTCCAAAAACTGTTAAAGGGAGAAGTAGCTTGCGCTCTGATTGGGGTGGGATAGCCAAGCCCCCCCTAACTCAGCCCCTTTAGCTCTTTTCTTTCTTTTTACTGTTTTTTTTGGGAAATGTCCCCGCCCTTTTATTTTGAAAATTGGTCCAAATTCTCCTTTGGGTTTTAAGGGGCTTTTGTCGCTCCCATTTTGATTGGTTTAATAGTTTTCCCCTAGGTTTTTAAAGGGTCCCTGTCGCTCCCCATTCTGATTGGCTGATCTAGCCCAAAAAGGCAGGCCCCTTTTCCAAACAGTCTTTTCAGCTTTTTACTGAAATTTTTAAATGTCCCCCCCGTGGAATTTTGATTGGTCCCAAAAATTCCCCCTAGGATAAAAATGGGGTCTTTGTCGCTGATTTTTGATTGGCCGAGGGTAGCCAAGCCCCCGCTAGCCCAGCCAATCCGGGTTTTTTCACCATTTTTACTGGGATTTTGAACTGTTCCCGCCGGGAAAAATTTTGATTGGTCAAAAAACCCTTCCCCCTAGGTTTTTTTTGGTTTTTTGTGCTCCTATTTTTGGGTTGGCCGGGAAAATTTAGCCGGGGGCCAATGAGAAAAAGGTTTCAGAAATTTTGAATTACTGTTTTTTCCCGGGAATTTACATTTCATAAAATTTTTGATATTTCGCCGTTCTAGGGGTTTTGGGAAAATTTTTTTTTTTAATTATGTTTTTTTTTAAGTTACTCTTTTCTGACACTGTTTTTTTGCCTTTTTAAAGGCGATTTTTTCGGGAAACATTTCTCCTGCCCGCACGGAGCGGGGGAGAAGGGGGAAATTTGTGTAGGAAAAATTTTATCTGCCTTTTCGATGTTCCCAACCTGTTTATTTCGCCTCTGGCCCGAGGAATTTTGACCAAAAAAAAACCGGTCTACCTGTCGGGGCTGCCCCACCCTGGGACTGCGCCTCGCTTTGCCGACTTGCCATCGACATGGGCCCCGGGGGTTTCCCCCGGGGGCGCGCGTCCCCCCCCTAAACCCCCACACCGCGCCCATGCCCCCCCCTTTATGCCCGGGGGGCGCTGAAAGTGGCAACCTGCGCCCAACACTGCCCCCCCCCCGCGTCCCCGTAGCGGGATTCGGGTGGGAGGCCCCGGAATAACAGCCAAAAAAAAAGGGGGGAAAAAGGGCCCATCAAAACCCCCCTCAGTTTTTCTGGGGTTTCGTCTTGGTGTTTTCTGGGTTCTTTTCTTGGTTTTTTGGATTCTTTTGTTTTTCTGGGGTTGTGTCTTTTTGTTTCGGGGGTTGCTGTCTTTGTGTTTTCTGGGTTGCTGTCTTGATGTTTTATGGGGTCTTGTCTCGGTGTTTTCCGGGTTCTTGGTGTTTTCTGGGTTCCTGTCTTGGTGTTTTTTTGGGTTCTTGATGTTTCTAGGGTCTTGTCTTGGTGTTTTCTGGGTTCTTGGTGTATCTGGGTTCTTGATGTTTCTGAGTTCTTGGTGTTCCTGGGTTCTTGATGTTCCTAGGTTCTTGATGTTCCTGGGTTCTTGGTGTTTCTGGGTTCCTGTCTTGGTGTTTTCTGGGTTCCTGTCTTGGTGTTTTCTGGGTTTTTTTTGTTTTGGGGGTTTGTTTTGGGTGTTTTTGGGTTCTTGTCTTGATGTTTCTGGGTTCTTGTCTTGGTGTTTCTGGGTTCTTGGTGTTTCTGAGTTCTTGGTGTTCCTGGGTTTTTGGGCCCTGGGTTTTGGTGTTTCGGGGTTGCTGTCTTTTGTTTCTGTGTTGCTGTTTGGTGATTTCTGGGTTCTTTTGTTTGTTTTGGGTTCTTGTCTTGGTGTTTTTGGTTCTTTGGGTCCTTGGATGTTTTGGTTCTTGTCTTGGTGTTTCTGGGTTCTTGGTGTTTCTGAGTTCTTGATGTTCCTGGGTTCTTGATGTTCCTGGGTTCTTGGTGTTTCTGGGTTGCTGTCTTTGTGTTTTCTGTGTTGCTGTCTTGGTGATTTCTGGGTTCTTGTTGTTGTTTTGGGTCTTGTCTTGGTGTTTTCTGGGTTCTTGTCTTCATGTTTCTGGGTTCTTGTCTTGGTGTTTCTGGGTTCTTGGTGTTTTCTGGGTTGCTGTCTTTGTGTTTTCTGGGTACCTGTCTTGATTTTTCTGGGTTGTTGTATTGGTGTTTCTGGGTTCTTGACGTTTCTGGGTCCGGGTTTTGGTAAATTTCTGGGTTCTTGTCGTTTTCTGGGTTCTTGTGTCTGTGTTTTCTGGGTTGCTCACTTGATTTTTCTGGGTTCTTGGTGTTTTCTGGGTTCTTTGTGTTTTCTGGGTTCTTGTCTCTGTGTTTTCTGGGTTGCTCACTTGATGTTTCTGGGTTCTTGGTGTTTTCTGGGTTCTTGATGTTTTCTGTGTTTTCGGGGTTTCCCTCACTTGTGTTTCTGGGTTACTTGGTGTTTTCTGGGTTCTTGTCTCTGTTTTTGGGTTCCTCACTTGTGTTTCTGGGTTTTTGGGTGTTTTCTGGGTTCTTGTCTCTGTTTTCTGGGTTGCTCATTTTGATTGTTTCTGGGTCTTTGGTGGTTTTCTGGGTTCTTGTCTCTTGTTGTCTGGGGTGCTCACTTGATGTTTCTGGGTTTTTGGTGTTTTCTGGGTTCTTGTCTCTGTGTTTTCTGGGTTGCTCACTTGATGTTTCTGGGTTCTTGGTGTTTTCTGGGTTCTTGTCTCTGTTTTCTGGGTTGCTCACTTGATGTTTCTGGGTTCTTGGTGTTTTCTGGGTTCTTGTCTCTCTGTTTTCTGGGTTGCTCACTTGATGTTTCTGGGTTCTTTGTGTTTTCTGGGTTCTTGTCTCTGTGTTTTCTGGGTTGCTCACTTGATGTTTCTGGGTTCTTTGTGTTTTCTGGGTCTTGTCTTGGCGTTGAGCCTTTTGTTATCTACAATGTATTTGGCGTTCGCCCTCTTTTTATCCCTTATGTGTGAAAGTCCTGGTATTTGCAGTGCAGCGCACCGCACCGCAGCTTCCTGTGTCATGTGAAACAGGGCTGTAGAAAGCAGTGAGTGCGGAGCGGAGGTGACATGTCCGCGCAGACTGCAGAGCGGTGACGCTGCGGGGAGGAGGCGGCTCCGGCTTTGTGCAGGGCGGCGCTGCTCGCTCTCCAGGGGGCGCTGTCGCCTCCTCTGGTCGCTGTCCGGGGCCGCTCTGGTAAAACTGCTGTCGCATTCGTTGGTTAATATGGCGGCGGCCTGGGCTGCGGCGGAGGCGCGGGGGCCAGAACCCGTGAATTCGGGGTCCAGAAGCCGCAGCCGGGCCTGAGCCGCGGAAGGGGCTGCGGGAGCGGGCGGAAGAGCTCCGGGGAGGGCGCTGCCTGCAAGGAGTGGAGATTGTTAAACCCACCGGCTGCGGGAGGGATGTGACCGGCTTACCTCGGGCCAGCCCGGCGGCTGCAGCGGCGGACGGGCAGCGAGCGAGAGGCCGGGGATGGGCCAGCAAGTAGGCCGTGTCGGAGGTGAGGCACCCAGCGGACCGCCACCGCACCGAGGAAGCCGCAGCGCCGGGACGCGGACCAACCCCGGGGCTGTGGGCACTGGAGCCGGCGGGCGGAGGAGGGAAGCTACCGGCAGGAACAACCCCGAGGCCGGCTTCAACATCTTTGCTCAGCACGGTAATGGCTGCTACGTGTGTGTGAGCAATGCTGTATATACCGTGTGTGTATAACTGTATATGGGAGCAATGCTGTATATACCGTGTGTGTATAACTGTATATGGGAGCAATGCTGTATATACCGTGTGTGTATAACTGTATATGGGAGCAATGCTGTGTATACCGTGTGTGTATAACTGTATATGGGAGCAATGCTGTGTATACCGTGCGTGTATAACTGTATATGGGAGCAATGCTGTGTATACCGTGCGTGTATAACTGTATATGGGAGCAATGCTGTGTATACCGTGCGTGTATAACTGTATATGGGAGCAATGCTGTATATACCGTGTGTGTATAACCGTATGTGGGAGCAATGCTGTGTATACCGTGTGTGTATAACCGTATGTGGGAGCAATGCTGTGTATACCGTGTGTGTATAACCGTATGTGGGAGCAATGCTGTGTATACCGTGTGTGTATAACTGTATATGGGAGCAATGCTGTGTATACCGTGTGTGTATAACTGTATATGGGAGCAATGCTGTGTATACCGTGTGTGTATAACTGTATATGGGAGCAATGCTGTGTATACCGTGTGTGTATAACTGTATATGGGAGCAATGCTGTGTATACCGTGTGTGTATAACTGTATATGGGAGCAATGCTGTGTTTACCGTGTGTGTATAACTGTATATGGGAGCAATGCTGTGTATACCGTGTGTGTATAACTGTATATGGGAGCAATGCTGTGTATACCGTGTGTGTATAACTGTATATGGGAGCAATGCTGTGTATACCGTGTGTGTATAACTGTATATGGGAGCAATGCTGTGTATACCGTGTGTGTATAACTGTATATGGGAGCAATGCTGTATCACTGTATATACCGTGTGTGTATATATGGGAGCCTGTATATACCGTGTGTGTGTATATATATGGGAGCCTGTATATACCGTGTGTGTGTGTGTATATATATGGGAGCCTGTATATACCGTGTGTGTGTGTGTATATATATGGGAGCCTGTATATACCGTGTGTGTATATATATATATGGGAGCCTGTATATACCGTGTGTGTGTGTATATATATATGGAGCCTGTATATACCGTGTGTGTGTGTATATATATATGGGAGCCTGTATATACCGTGTGTG
>JAODAL010034070.1:0-10000 GCA_025379985.1 Phyllomedusa bahiana | reverse complement strand
CCTGTATATACCGTGTGTGTGTGTGTGTATAATGGGAGCCTGTATATACCGTGTGTGTGTGTATAATGGGAGCCTGTATATACCGTGTGTGTGTGTATAATGGGAGCCTGTATATACCGTGTGTGTATAATGGGAGCCTGTATATACCGTGTGTGTGTGTGTATAATGGGAGCCTGTATATACCGTGTGTGTGTGTGTGTGTATAATGGGAGCCTGTATATACCGTGTGTGTGTGTGTATAATGGGAGCCTGTATATACCGTGTGTGTGTGTGTATAATGGGAGCCTGTATATACCGTGTGTGTGTGTGTATAATGGGAGCCTGTATATACCGTGTGTGTGTGTATAATGGGAGCCTGTATATAGCGTGTGTGTATAATGGGAGCCTGTATATACCGTGTGTGTATAATGGGAGCCTGTATATACCGTGTGTGTATAATGGGAGCCTGTATATACCGTGTGTGTATAATGGGAGCCTGTATATACCGTGTGTGTGTGTGTGTATAATGGGAGCCTGTATATACCGTGTGTGTATAATGGGAGCCTGTATATACCGTGTGTGTGTGTGTGTGTGTATAATGGGAGCCTGTATATACCGTGTGTGTGTATAATGGGAGCCTGTATATACCGTGTGTGTGTGTGTATAATGGGAGCCTGTATATACCGTGTGTGTGTGTATAATGGGAGCCTGTATATACCGTGTGTGTGTGTATAATGGGAGCCTGTATATACCGTGTGTGTGTGTATAATGGGAGCCTGTATATACCGTGTGTGTGTGTATAATGGGAGCCTGTATATACGGTGTGTGTGTGTATAAGGAGCTGTTTATACTGTGTGTGTCGTGTGTATAATGGGAGCTGTATATCGTGTGTGTTGTGTGTGTTTTATGGGAGCCTGTATATACCGTGTGTGTGTGTGTATATGCTGAGCCTGTAGTACCAGTGTGTGTGTGTGTGTGTTATAATGGGAGCCTGTATATACCGTGTGTGTGTATAATGGGAGCCTGTATATACAGTGTGTGTGTGTGTATAATGGGAGCCTGTATATACCGTGTATGTGTGTGTGTATAATGGGAGCCTGTATATACCGTGTGTGTGTGTGTATAATGGGAGCCTGTATATACCGTGTGTGTGTGTGTATAATGGGAGCCTGTATATACCGTGTGTGTGTGTGTGTGTGTGTGTGTGTGTGTGTGTGTGTGTGTGTATAATGGGAGCCTGTATATACCGTGTGTGTGTGTGTGTATAATGGGAGCCTGTATATACCGTGTGTGTGTGTGTATAATGGGAGCCTGTATATACCGTGTGTGTGTGTAATGGGAGCCTGTATATACCGTGTGTGTAATGGGAGCCTGTATATACCGTGTGTGTAATGGGAGCCTGTATATACCGTGTGTGTAATGGGAGCCTGTATATACCGTGTGTGTTAATGGGGCTGTATATACCGTGTGTGTGTATAATGGGAGCCTGTATATACCGTGTGTGTGTGTGTGTGTGTGTATAATGGGAGCCTGTATATACCGTGTGTGTATAATGGGAGCCTGTATATACCGTGTGTGTATAATGGGAGCCTGTATATACCGTGTAGGGTTATAATGGGAGCTGTAGTATACGTGTGTGTATAATTGGTTTTTTTCCTTGGGTGTGAGGGGTTGAGCCTGTATATACCTTTTGATGGTGTGTGTGTGTGTGTATAATGGGAGCCTGTATATACCGTGTGTGTGTATAATGGGAGCCTGTATATACCGTGTGTGTGTGTATATATATATATATATGGGAGCCTGTATATACCGTGTGTGTGTGTATATATGGGACCCTGTATATACCGTGTTTGTGTGTGTATATATGGGAGCCTGTATATACAGTGTGTGTGTGTGTATATATATATGGCAGCCTGTATATACAGTGTGTGTGTGTATATATATATATATGGGAGCCTGTATATACTGTGTGTGTATATATATATATGGGAGCCTGTATATACAGTGTGTGTGTATATATATGGGAGCCTGTATATACAGTGTGTGTGTATATATATGGGAGCCTGTATATACAGTGTGTGTGTGTGTATATATATATATGGGAGCCTGTATATACAGTGTGTGTGTGTGTATATATGGGAGCCTGTATATACAGTGTGTGTGTGTATATATGGGAGCCTGTATATACAGTGTGTGTGTGTGTATATATGGGAGCCTGTATATACAGTGTGTGTGTATATATGGGAGCCTGTATATACCGTGTGTGTGTATATATGGGAGCCTGTATATACCGTGTGTGTGTATATATGGGAGCCTGTATATACCGTGTGTGTGTGTGTGTGTATATATATGGGAGCCTGTATATACAGTGTGTGTGTGTGTGTGTATAATGGGAGCCTGTATATACCGTGTGTGTGTGTATATAATGGGAGCCTGTATATACCGTGTGTGTGTGTATAATGGGAGCCTGTATAAACCTTTTTATTGTATATAAAATTTATCCATTATACCTTTTTTTAATAAATATATCCTTTCTAAACTATATTTTTTGTTATAATTTTAACCTTTAAATACTATATATATATATTAGAAAAATATTTATCCATAAAAACCTTATATATATTTAAAACATTTATCCATTCACAACCTTATAAATATATACACCATACCCAAAAAACCCCCCCCCCCCCCCCCCAAAAACCCCTTCATATCCAATTTCCCTTTATGGGAGCCTGTATATACTGTGTGTGTGTGTGTATATATGGGAGCCTGTATATACCGTGTGTGTGTGTATATATGGGAGCCTGTATATACCGTGTGTGTGTGTATATAATGGGAGCCTGTATATACCGTGTGTGTGTATAATGGGAGCCTGTATATACCGTGTGTGTGTGTGTGTATAATGGGAGCCTGTATATACCGTGTGTGTGTATAATGGGAGCCTGTATATACCGTGTGTGTATAATGGGAGCCTGTATATACCGTGTGTGTGTATAATGGGAGCCTGTATATACCGTGTGTGTGTGTATAATGGGAGCCTGTATATACCGTGTGTGTGTGTATAATGGGAGCCTGTATATACCGTGTGTGTGTAAAATGGGAGCCTGTATATACCGTGTGTGTGTAAAATGGGAGCCTGTATATACCGTGTGTGTGTAAAATGGGAGCCTGTATATACCGTGTGTGTGTGTATAATGGGAGCCTGTATATACCGTGTGTGTGTGTATAATGGGAGCCTGTATTACCGCCGTGTGTGTGTATATTAAGGAGCTGTATATACCGGCGTGTGTGTGTATAATGGGAGCCTGTATATACCGCGTGTGTATAATGGGAGCCTGTATATACCGCGTGTGTGTGTGTATAATGGGAGCCTGTGTATACCGCGTGTGTGTGTGTATAATGGGAGCCTGTGTATACCGCGTGTGTGTGTATAATGGGAGCCTGTGTATACCGCGTGTGTGTGTATAATGGGAGCCTGTGTATACCGCGTGTGTGTGTGTATAATGGGAGCCTGTATATACCGCGTGTGTGTGTGTATAATGGGAGCCTGTATATAGCGTGTGTGTGTGTATAATGGGAGCCTGTATATAGCGTGTGTGTGTGTATAATGGGGGAGTGTATATACCGAGTGTGTGTGTTAAATGGGAGCCTGTATATACCGCAGTGTGTGTGTATAATGGGAGCCTGTATATACCGTGTGTGTGTGTGTGTATAATGGGAGCCTGTATATACCGTGTGTGTGTGTATAATGGGAGCCTGTATATACCGTGTGTGTGTGTGTATAATGGGAGCCTGTATATACCGTGTGTGTGTGTATAATGGGAGCCTGTATATACCGCGTGTGTGTGTATAATGGGAGCCTGTATATACCGCGTGTGTGTGTATAATGGGAGCCTGTATATACCGCGTGTGTGTGTATAATGGGAGCCTGTATATACCGCGTGTGTGTATATATGGGAACCTGTATATACCGTTTGTGTGTGTATATATATGGGAGCCTGTATATACCGTTTGTGTGTGTATATATATGGGAGCCTGTATATACCGTTTGTGTGTGTATATATATGGGAGCCTGTATACACCGTGTGTGTGTATATATATGGGAGCCTGTATATACCGTGTGTGTGTGTGTATATATGGGAGCCTGTATATACCGTGTGTGTGTGTATATATGGGAGCCTGTATATACCGTGTGTGTGTGTATATATGGGAGCCTGTATATACCGTGTGTGTGTGTATATATGGGAGCCTGTATATACCGTGTGTGTGTATATATATGGGAGCCATAATTACACCTATTTATATAAAAAAAAATTTCATATACACCTTTATATATAAAAAAATTATCTATAAAAACCTATATATATAAATCATTTATCCTTAAACACATATATAATATAACAATTTATCATCAAAACCTATATATATATATATAAAAAAACACCATTTTCTCCATCAAACTATTATATACACACATTTCTCCATACACACACTTTATATATAAACCATCTCTATAACACCAATATATATATACACAAACAACAAAACCCCCCCCCCCCCCCCCCCCCCCCCCCCCCCCCCCCCCCCCCCCCCACCCAAACAAATAATCCAAAAAATTTTCCCCCCCCCCCCTTATATTATATATCTTATATTTTATATTCTTTACTATTATCCAATTGAACTTTCGGATTCTGTATATACCGTGTGTGTGCTGTGTTATAACGGGTGCCCTGTATATACCGTGTGTATATATCTGTATGTAGGAACAATCCCGTATGTGTGTGGATGTATATGGGAGTATGTATGTAACTGTATATATCACGTGTATGTATGGAAACAATCCCGTATACCTGTATATATCATGTGTGTGTATAATGGGAGCCTGTATATACTGTGTGTATATACACATACAATACCCTCCGTACACTTCCATTATATGCACATAACCTTCTATGTAAAGAATTGTTCTTAGTATGAGGCTTTCCAGCCCTCAGTGAATGATGGGAGTTGTAGTTGGCCATAGCTATGGAGCCTGGGGTTGGGGGACACTGGTGTGAGGGAGCCCCACGTCAATCAAATTGTAAAATGTTTCCCTGCTTAGATGAACGAAGTCTATTACAGTTTGGTTCTTATTAAATTGACATTTATGGTGTCGTTGTGTCAGATGAGTGTCTGTAGGAAAGTCAGGCGGCTGCTGCATCGTGGGGGCCTATGGTGGTGATGGGGCCTGTGGCCGTGATGGCGGCTGCTGCATCGTGGGGGCCTGTGGCCGTGATGGCGGCTGCTGCATCGTGGGGCCTGTGGCCGTTATGGTGGCGGCTTCTGTATCGTGGGGGCCTGTGGGCCGTGGTGGCGGCTCTGTATTCGAGGGGGCTGTGGCCGTGGTGGCGGCTGCTGTATCGTGGGGGGCCTGTGGCGTGGTGGCGGCTGCATGTATCGTGGGGGCTGTGGACGTCCGCGGTGGCGGATGCTGTATCGTGGGGGACTGTGGCCGTGGTGAGGCTGCGTGTATCGTGGGGGCCTGTGGCCGTAGGTGGCGGCTGCTGTATCGTGCGGGGCCATGTGGCCGTTGGTGGGCTTGCAGTATCGTGAGGGGCCTGTGGCCGTGCTGGCGGCTGCTGTATCGTGGGGGCCTGTGGCGTGGGTGGGCTGCTGCATCTTGGGGGCCTGTGGCCGTGGTGGCGGTGCTGCATCGTGGGGGCTGTGGCCGTGGTGCGGTGCTGCATCGTGGGGGCTGTGGCGTGATGGCGGCTGCTGATTCGTGGGGGTTTTAAAAAAAACCAAACAAAACAAATACCCCCCCAAAAAAAACCACCAAAAATAAAAAATTTCCTTTTTTCCCCCCCCCCCCCCCCCCCCCCCCCCCCTTTCACGCATCCCCCTATTTTAAAAAATTTAATTTTTCCCCCCACCCCCCCCCAAATTATATATATAACCAAAATATTTATATAATTTCACCATTTTTTTATACCAAAAAAAAAATATATATATTTTATTATTTATTTTAAAATTATAAAATAAAAAAAAAAATAAAAAAAAAACCAAAATATATTTTTTTTTATAATATAATATATTAAATAAAACATAAATAACAAAAAAAAAAAAAACAAAAAAATATACCCATAAAAAAAAAAAAAAAAAAAAAAAAAACAAAAAAAAAAAAAAAAAAAAAAAAAAAAAAAAAACAAAAACACAAAAAAACCCCCCCAAAAAACCCCCCCCCCCCCCCCCCCCCACCAAAAAAAAAAAAAACCCCCCCCCCCCCACCAACCCACAAAAAAAAACAAAACAAAAAAAAAAACACCCCCCCCCCCCCCAAAAAAAACCAAAAAAAAAAAAAAAAATATAAATAAAAACCCCCCCAAAACCCCCCCCCACACTCCATGACGTCAATTTTATATTTTTTTTTTTTTATTTTTTTTTTCACCACACCCACCCCCACATTTCTCTGGACCGTGATGGCGGCTTGCTATTGTAGTAAGGCAACTATAAACGTAGTTCGGTAGTCTTTGAACCGTCGTCTGACAACTGTCTTTTTTAGGAAGCAAGACGGGCTGGGTCAGAAATTTGATGCACCGTGGTACATCCTCCGGGGAGGGGAGGTTCGTCCATAGAACTGGCTGCGACTGTCTTGGTATCACACCTCTGAAAACCCCTTAGGTGTCCTGTAGTGGGAACGATTAGGGGCATGACCTCTTCCCTAGCTTGTGATTTTCTAATAGGAAATACTGCCAGCGTTGTGGTACACTGCAATCTGGATGGACACCCCTGCCAATCCAATCAGCGGCCCTGACTTGACTGGATGGAATGATGTGTATTAGGCATCGATGTGGGCAGGGAATCTTATTGAGTGCATTTTTGGCCGGGTGGCTTTGGTATAGGCCGAGCTAAAGTGCAAATCTGCAACTCACGACCTTCATGGGATGGAATACAAGATGGTCTGGAGGCTGCTGATTGCACTTGGCGGGTATACTGAGAATTCTGGCAGGTTTGGTGTCTCTTTGCTTAGGACGCCTGAGTCTGGAGTACAGCACTGGTTTTTCATACCTGTTTACGGGAGAGGCCGATCATTCGGTCTCCTTGCTCGTGTGTGTGTGTGTGTGTGTGTGTGTGTGTGTGTGTGATATATAGTATATATATATAATATATATATATATATATTATCTATATAATATGCAGTAGGTTGGCTGCACTGGGTATGTACATGGTAATGTGGGTCTTCCAGGCATAAAACCCTCAGCTGTGTTTCTGTGAGTCCTGCCTCCCTGGAGGGATGGCGCCAGCTGGGCACTGCACGTCATGGAGCCAATAAAAATAATAAGCTTGGGTTACCTGTTCCTAAACCTTTGGAGTTGTTGTGGATTTAGGCCAGAAGTAAAAAATATGGCTCACTTGTCAGATCGGTTCCTGGACTCTGGACCTATATACTATTTTCTGTAGCGTATTATGATGACTCCCTGCCAAAGCCTGTTCAGCAGACTTCTTCCCAGGTATCCCAGTAACCGCACAAGCTTGTCGAGTGTCTGTGGAGTAGAGGGGGATAAGTTGGCTGCCCAAGCACCCCTCACAGAAATTAGGTTGAATATGTTAAATTCTCAGCCTGCAAGAGTAGATATATGGAACAGGGAGTCGGGATGAGGGTTTGGGGGGTAGTTGACAAATCATCACCACAAGTTCTTGAAGACAGGCCAACTTCATTTCGAGGACCGGGTGCCATCATGGGAGATTCCTGTTATTCTATTGCAGGGGTCTGCAACACCGACTCACCAGCTGTTGGGAAACTACATCTCCCATCAAGTGCAATCAAAAACCACAATTTGCTCACCACATCCAGCGTCCTCTGTCAACATAGAACTTTCGGGTGTAGTCCCAAGGTATAGCACGGGAACGCCCCAGGGAGACAGCTGGGCTGAATACAGGAAGTCTTGTCAAAATAAACGATGGTTCCCTGCTCCATAAAAAGAAAAATCCAAATTTATTGAAAAATTCTTAAAACGATCTTCGATAAAGAAAACGACATTTCCAGTCATGACGAGCGTTTCGAGGGCAAAAGCTGCTCTTAATCATAGTTTGAAAACAAGAAGACTGGATACAATATATATGCGATCCCCAACCAATAACAAAGAACATGTGTACTCACGTGTGTGGGATCATGAAAAAAACTCAAACTAAAGCGACAATAGACAAAAGTCCCATCGTGCTATTGATATAGAGGTATAAATGCAGTGATGGAGTTGTAGTTTCCAACAGCTGGAGAGCCCTGTTCTATGTGTATGGGCAAGATTAATAGGGAAACAGAGGAATCTGCCATACTCTTGACCTGATTCAGGGCTCCTGTGTAACGGAAAAGCATGGTACATCTGGATTCAATAGAAACATGTCGTAAACTAACACCAACTCCGCAGAACTGGATGCCTTGCTGCGCACAACATGTACTAGAGCTTTTCATAACGTCCTCGGGGCTGAGGAAGCCACTTCATGTCTTGAAGTGGTTGGGAGGTTATCTGCTCTTTGTGTTCTGCAGATTTTATGTCCACTGAAGCAAGAATAAACGAATCGCTTATTGCATGGATCATTGTCTGTCAGTCTCCATGGACTACCGGGATCTTCAGTAAGAAACGGCCGCCCTGAGCAGCCTCAAAGACTCCTCTTCGCAAACGGAGTCCTACCCCATAGTGCAGGGGGCAAGGACCCTGCCCAGACTCAGGTTTAGCTCATCAATCAAAAACTATTCAATGTAAAGTATCTGTTGCCCATAGCAACCAGTCTCAGCTCAGCGTCGATTGCTTATACTGTCTTGGAAAAATGAAAGCGCGCTTGGTGCTATGGGCAAACAAGACCGTTCTGTGCTTAGCCTTTGACAATGAGGCTTGTAGTTTGTGTGGATAATTACAGGAACTCCTGGGGCGTCATACTGTCTTATTTTGCATGGTTTCTTCTGCTAATGACGGATATTTCTTCACGTAGAGGTATTCAAGCATAAATGCTTCAGTGGAAGTTTTCTGAATCCATTTCTTATGGCCTAACCATACATTTTATTACATTTTGCAGACTTTCAGCTTTAAAGGGTTGTCTCACTACATTGATTCATTCTATCTCAGTCCTGTTTTCTTGGTTTCACTTTGACTTCAGACGGCTTGTTTACTGGCTACCACTAGCTGCAGTAGAAGCCAGGTCTGTAGCTATAGCAACCAGTGCTGGCAGCCTATCATGAGAGGGGGGGGGGTGGGGGGGGGGGGGGGGGGGGGGGGGGGGGGGGGGGGGGGGGGGGGGGGGAGGGGGGGAGGGGGGGGGGTAGAGAAACAGGTCTGTAGCGGATGAACGTGCTGGGCAGCCTATCCGGAGAGAATCAAACAGATCTGTAGCATATGCGACCTGAGGAAAATGATGCAGCCCATACAAGAGGGGGATATCTGGGATAGATAGGATACTGTTATATGGACACATATTGCAAAGATGACTTGTTTTTTGACAAGATATTGAGCATAAAAAGCAGCTATCCTGTCGTGAGACGACCCATTAAAGTGTTTCTGGCGCTCATCTGTTCTTCCTTTTGACTCAACTGAGTTTGGATAATAGGACTTTTGCACAGTTTTTGATACCTTTCCCCCATGCACTTAACTTGCAATATTCAAACTAATTCCTAAAACTACTAATAAACAAATATGATTTCTGGGTCTTTTACTAGTGGTCACCTCCTGAGGCCATAAGCGGATCATGGCTCTGCCACATAGTGTAACAGTGCCAACATCAGCGATGGGGATCTCAGGAGGGGGGTATATACATGTAAGCACTTGGTAATACAGCCGTCCATTTACACTGATTAGCCGGAGATGTCTGTGAACGAGGCAGTTATGGTATTGACTTCTGAGCGTCTTGTTGATCTATGCTGAGTACATGACGGTCGCTGTGGGGAATCCGTTTCTATACATTTTTTTCCCTTCCCGGTAATTTGCATTTGCTATTAGCTAAGTGACGGTACCAGAATTGTAACATGTCTAGTTAGAGCATGCAGTTACCT
>JAODAL010034069.1:0-44761 GCA_025379985.1 Phyllomedusa bahiana | reverse complement strand
CCTGCTGTTAAAACCCCTCCATCACTAATGTGAAACAACAGAGCTTAAATGTCAGTCACTACTGTAGAAGCCCTTATAGCCTGAACTGGAAGTAGGAGCCTTGCTGTGAAGAGCAGGCTCTGTGAAACAGCCAGATGGGAAAACACCCTTAAAGTGTAAAATCGGTCATGTATTAGTAAATTAGATTTTAGAAATATTAATGAACAATTAGAGTGGGGATATTCTTATAATTATCTACACAGACTGGGTGTGCATAGGGGTTTTTCTTTTGAGCAATTAAGTGAGATCAGCAGACTGAAGACATAACATTAAACCTGCACCTTGTTGTAAAAGACTAGAGACAATTATTCAGATTTTTGTTACTTGCTCAGCTCCTTCTTAGAAAATTCATTTGTTAACTAGTTGCATTCGCTCTGTCAGATGCACCTAATTATCTTTACATACAGTAGGCTCAGCTGTTCGTGCTTCAGCTTCCTTGTCAATCTAGTTCTCATCTAGCTCTTTCTGTCACCCTGTAATATGAGAGATGGGTCTCTCAGGACTAGAACACAGTCTAATTTTTAATATATAAGTAAGGATATTATGTTTAAATAAGGAAAGCTGAGAGTTGTGGTTCTATACAACACTTGAGCAACAATTTAGCAAAATAAACTGAACTGGATGGACGTCTTGTCTTTTTTAGCCTTACAAACTATGTAACTATGTAACGATAGGGTGACATTGGTGAGTCAGTAGGCAAGTAAGCTCTGGGGAGAAGAACTAGGACTCTTGCCAGACTTCTAACTCTCTTCTCTTATAGTGTATTTGCATATTGTGTTTTCCTATTAAGGATTTCATGGGCTACAAGTCTCCATACACCTTTATGGTGCTCTCCTTGAAGTTTACACACTTAACCCCTTAAGGACCCTGGATGTATGAGTACGTCCCAGGATCCCTAAGGGGCTTTGCAGGGGGATGGCTCCACACCCCCCCCCCCCACAAACCCCCCCAAACCGGGGGGTGTTAGGGCTAATCGCCCGCAAAAACCCCGCCTTACAGCCGAACGGCCAGCGTGCCGCCCCGGGCTGTTTAACCCTTAGATGCCGCGGCATCGGATGAATAAAGATCGGTGCCGCGCACACTTTTGGGATCGCATCCCCACATAGCTAAACCCATCCCAAAGCCCGAACATGGCAGCGGGGGAGCCCTGTAACGTCCCATCCCGCCATGTCCCGGTTTGCCCCACTTACGGCCGTAGACAGGAAGTGGGGAAACCGCCATCTTGGTACAGTCTAATGCATTGCCTATGCAATGCATTAGACTGTATTAACGATCGCGGCACCTAATGGTCAAGCACCCTAGGTGGACTCAATGTTACAATAAAAAAAAAAAAGAAATAAAGTTTTAAAGTACAAAAAAAAAGTTATAAAAGTTCAAATCACCCCCCTTTCCCCATTTTACAAATAAAAACAATAAAATAATAAAAAAGTTACACATATTTGGTATCGCTGCGTCCGAAAAAGTACAGTCTCTAAAAATATAACATCACTTATCCCGTACGCTGAACACCGTAGAAGAAAAAAATTCCAAACGGCAAAATTGGGTTTTTTGTCATTTTACATCACTTAAAAAAATGGAATAAAAGTTATCCAAAAAAAGGCGCATGCATTCCAAACTGCTAGTAATAAAAAGTACACTTCGGCCCGCAAAAATGCCCCCTCACTGACGTCCATAGGTGTTAGTACAAAAAAGTTATTGGTCGCACAAAATGGCACCGTGGTTCTAATTTCAAAAATAGAAAAAGTTTGGAATTTTTTATTGTACCAAAACATAAGGGAAGCCCTACGTTTTTGGTATTGCCGGGATGCGTATAAACCTGTAGAATAAAGAAAACACATTATATTTACCGACGTTGAAGCCTAAAAGTAAAACCCCCGCAAACAGGCAAAAAATACTTTTTTTCACAATTTGCCATTTGGAATTTTTTTGCGGTTTCCCAGTATTTTCTATGTAATATGAAATTTAACACCATTAAAAGAATCCTGTCCCACAAAAAAAAAAAGCCCCTTTATTTTATGTAGGTGGAAAAAAAAAAAAATTTTTTATGGTTGGGGAAGGCGAGGAGGGAAAAACGAACGTGTCAACAGCAAAAAAAAAAACGCTAGGTCATTAAGGGGTTAAAGCTTTGTTAAAGGCCAGACCCATGGAACTAACAAGGGGCAAACACCTAAAAACAGCGGTCTGCAGATGGGAGACTCTCCGTATGTAGGAATGTAGGCTTGATATACCTAGTCATGTTTCAAGGGTCTTTAATGGGTCAGATGGGATTAAAAGAGATGCTACTTCCAGTAGGTGGCACTTTGCCATCTTTGATAGAACTTTTTTGCATACTGTGTTTTTCCATGAAGCATTGCAAGACACAAACTCTGGACTTAATTGCATAAGAAAGATGGTTTGATTTTAGCTTGTGTTAGTTTTATGCCATGAATGAAGATCTATGTGAAATTCATTGACAAATCAAGCTTATTCCCCTTTATTTAGAACGTATTTAAAGGTTCATGAAACTTGAAATAGTTTGGTTCAGTTGCAAAATAAATCCCACTAAGTGTGGCACGTTTTTGAACTTGATTTCCCCATTACCATCCCTTCATTGTTTTTGGTGAAATCCGTGTAAATATTTTAATGTTTTTTTTCGCCCATTGCCGTCACAATCCCCAAGGGCTTCCGGGCCGGTCGCTCTTTTTGAACGAAGAGCCGTTTTTCTTTTCAAAAAAAAATTTATTATTTTTGGACTGTTTTTCCCCGAGGATTGACGACGAAAGTGGGAAATGCGGGGCCAAGAATAACCTTTAGAGGGCCCTTACTGCTGAAACTCCACAGTGTATTTCAGTAGCAGCAAAGTGGATTTTAGGGTTTTTTTATTGTCGCATTACAAAAACCATAATTTTCTTATTCTTTTTTAATTGGCAACATTTAGAGGTGCCTATAACTTACTAGTTAACTTCTATGAATTCTTTCTGGGAGTAATAGAAAAAAAACAGTAATTCTGTAAAAAAATTTTTATTTACCCTTCAATATGCAGTAAAAATACCATAGTATCAGGGTCAGTACAATACACACAGTAATACCAAATCTATATTGTATTTTATATCTTATTCCATTTTTTGTGTCTCCACATTTCAAGATCCGTAAAATTTTTACTTTTTTTTTGTCAGTCTTATGAACGCTTATTTTTTGGAAAAAGACTTAAAGGGGTTTTGCCACGATCTGATTTCATACCTCCTGCATCCAGCTCTTCAGCTCTGTGTGCTCAGAAGGGCGCGTGTGTGATTTGTTTGAATTGTATATCATGTGACCCAGCAGGAGGACATCACCAGGCCTTTCCTCTCTGTAGTCAAAGAAAGATCTGCTTACATAAAGCATGGTGAGTAGCTGAGAGGTAAAGTTTTTGCCTTCAGACACAAGGGTCCTAGGTTCAAATCCCTGCAGGACCCAAACCTGTGTTTTGTTTTGTTTTTTTTCTCTTTATCAATGTACATACCTTATTTAGGTTTCTTTTTATTTATTTGCACTGTTTGATTAATTACTAAGGCGTACAGAGGACGGGAGTAGAGTGACAACACCCGGGATTTGAACAATCAGTAGCTGCCTGAGAGGAGAGGTGAAGTCTGAGCATGTGCGACCAGTACTGAGGAGCTCTCAGCACTGGTCATATTCCCTGGAGACGAGCTGTAAACAATGGATCACTAAAGGAGCAGCTAAAACAAAAACGGTCCAGAATTTTTAATAGTAATGAATGGTGAAAATGTTTGTTATTTCATTTACAAGCTTCCTACGTCAATTTTACTTCGTGGCAAAACCCCTTTAAGGCGACAAGTCTGAAAAGAGGCACAGCTACGCTAGTTTTAAGGCACATTAAATCAGTGTAAGTGCGCCTTAATGAACGAACGTGTGGTCTCCCTTGCATTACAAAATTGATTCGCCTGTCTAGGCGCATCACATAATTTAGGCACATTGTGTATCATTGCTAGCTTATTTAATGCCCCTACTTTAGGATCATTCAAATGTGTCGTGCCTGGCATGTAATGTGCCTAGTTTTGGTATATTACAGTTCATTTATATAGAAAATAGGGCGTCAACAGTTTTTTTTGCCACAAAATATACCAAAATAATGGCACATTCGTATTGGCACATGTTGCCCTTAACGTTTTCATTGGTCCCATTTTGGGGCTCATGTGACTTTTTGAGCGCTTTGTATCCTATTTTTTGGTAAACAGATGAATTAAAACAGTTGTAATGTGGAATAAATAACACAATAAGTTTATAGTTTTTGGCGCTGTGGATGCAGAAATACCAAACATGAAGGTTTTTCAATTTTTCTTTTATTTCACATAGGGAAAAAAAGAGAAAATTGGGTTTTTCTTTTTTTTTTTTTTTACTTTTTTTTGTTGTTATTATTAAACTTTTTCCTTTTCCCCATTTTGGACTCCCACTATGGGACTTATATTTGTAGTGTAACATATTATGCCTGTCACTGGGAAAAGGACAGGTATCCTATTAGGTGCTACCTCTGGAAGGGCTTAAAGGGGTTTTGCCACAAAGTAAAATTGACGTGGGAAGCTTGCAAATGAAATAACAAATATTTTCACCATTCATTATTATTAAAAATTCTGCACCGTTTTTGTTTTAGCTGCTCCTTTAGTGATCCATTGTTTACAGCACGTCTCCAGGGGATATGACCAGGGCTGAGAGCTCCTCAGTACTGGTCGCACATGCTCAGACATCACCTCTCCTCTCAGGCAACTACTGAGTGTTCAAACCCTAGGTGCTGTCATTCTACTCCTGTCCTCTGTACTCCTTAGTAATTAGTCAAATGGTGCAAATAAATAAAAAAGAAACCTCAATGAGGTCTGTGCATTGTTAAAGAAAAAAAACTGATTTGGTTCCTGCTGGGATGTGAACCTAGGACCCTTGTGCCTGGAGGCAAAAAACTTTACCTCTACTCACAATGCTTTACATAAACAGACCTTTCTTTGACTACAGAGAGGAAAGGCCTGGTGATGTCATCCTGCTGGGTCAGATGATATGCAATTCAAACAAATCACACATGCCCCCTTCTGAGCACACAGAGCTGAATACAGGAGGTATGAAATGAGATTGTGGCAAAACCCCTTTAAAAGGCTGCCACAAAAACCCATTGCCGCAATGTGATCAAATTGCAGGGGTGCCGATGGGCTGACAGAGGGAGCTCTATCCCTCTGAAAAAAATAGATGGCGCAGTCACTTTTGACTGCTGCATCTAAGGGGTTAAACAACTAGGACTGGAGGTTTCTCTGATCCTGGCCATTAGAACAGGAGCTTGGCTTTCATTAGACAGACGAGCTCCAGATCCGCCTGGCATGCTAAAGCCTATCCCGGATCATTCTGTCCCACCAGCATATGAGGGTGAGCAAGGCATCTTAGTGACTATTCTAAAAAGCCATAATGACAGACACTCAGGGGTTAAGAAATCTTATTGACATGCTGCACCAAAAATCCACCCAGAATCCACAGAGAAGTTGACCTGCTGTGGGGATTTTAAATATGTGGCATGTCAATTTATGCTGCAGGTACCCTTTGGATTTTCTTAATTGACTTCAATGGAGATCTGAATAAATCGGCAGTTGTTTTGAATTTTTCAGCAAAAATTCAACTATAGATTTCAAATACATAGATTTTTTAACGTATTTTGTCATAATCCACTATCAATAGTAGATCAATAGCAAATCTGCACAAAAATACACAGGATCCACACAGCTTTCCTGCTGCAGACTTACTCGTACAAATGCTGTGGCATTTCCAACTCATCTGAACAGGGCCGCCATACAGGGGGTACAGCCGGTACTCCTGCACGGGGCCCGGTGAAATAAGGGGGCCCACTGCAAGCAGGACCCCTTATTTCACATTATAAAATAATTCACACTTAATGGCGCTGCCGACCGCCACGTTCACCACATGGCCTGCTCACAGCTGCACTCCGCCTCCTACAGGCTTGGTCTACTTACATCACTGCGCGCTGTAACCGGAGCCGGGCCCTCCTCTCTGTAGGCGGGAGCGCCGGGACGTCCAATTAAATCAGCGAGGCCACACACCCCGTGGGCGTGGCCTCACTGATTCAAACTGTACCGCAGCCGGCCATTGGTCAGTACCCGGTGCGGCGCAGAGCAGACAGAGAGGAGATCCCGGCGGCTCCGGTTACAGCTCGGTAGAAGTAAGTGGAAAAAAGTCGCGCTGTGGCAGGAAGCGCGGGCCCCCTCTCAGCAGCGCCCCCCCCTTTCTCTCCCCCCAGTGCTGTATCATGTGAAGGGGCCTCATAGCCTCCTTATGTACCAGCCTCCTTATCTCCCAGCCTCCTACCCCCCCCAGCCCTTAAAAACCCCGGCCTCCGTACAGCTCGGTAAAGTTATCTTCAAAGCCGGCCCCCCCTTAAGCCCCTCCTTTCTCTCCCCAGGGTGTCATGTCCCCCTAGCCTCCTTATCTCCCAGCCTCCTTATCTCCGGGCCTCCTCCCCGCAGCCTCCTTATCTCCCAGCCTCCTTACCTCCCAGTCTCCTTATCTCCCAGCCTCCTCCTCCCTAGCCTCATTTTCTCCCAGTCTTCTCCCCCTCAGCCTCCTTATCTCCCTGCCTCCTTCCCAGCCTCCTTGTCTCCCTGCCTCCTCCCCCCAGCCTCCTTATCTCCCTGCCTCCTTCCCAGCCTCCTTGTCTCCCTGCCTCCTCCCCCCCAGCCTCCTTATCTCCCTGCCTCCTTCCCAGCCTCCTTATCTCCCTGCCTCCTTCCCAGCCTCCTTGTCTCCCTGCCTCCTTGTCTCCCTGCCTCCCCCCCCATGGGCCACCTTGTGTTCCTGCCTCCCCAGGTCACCTGAGGGTGGGGCAATGGGTTTGTTGAGGGCGGGGCAATGGGATTGTTGGGGCGGGGTGATGGGATTGTTGGGGCGGGGTTTGCGGGGGGCCCCAGACGCTTCAGCTGTATGGGGCCCAGAAAAGTCTGTTGGCAGCCCTGCATCTGAACATACCCCAACTCCCTACTGTGACACTTTTTAATGTAATAACGGTTTCATATGAGATAACAGAATTTGCTATCCAGTTTTGAGCATGAGTCCTATCTAATTGAGGTGGATACTTCTATAGTGATGGAAAGTAGCAACTACTAATATAATGGTATAAATGAAAAGAGATGCTTATAGGTACAATAAGTTGTAAAAATTAATGTCTGTTGAGCTACATGCATTAGATGAAAGGTGGCCAATGATCAATAGGATCAGCTAAACTGAATAAAATGTAAGATTTCTTCTGCATGTGACAAGGTGGAAGCTTATTGTCTGTTCCTACTGGAGCATGGAGACTATATATGTGCTGCTGGCTGAATGCTCATACACATGTACACTTGGTTCAGCCAATAGCTGACTTTCCTAACCCACAAGCATGCTCAGCTCGCTAGCTCTGGTGCTGTATCATCAATATAGCACGCACTTATGACATGCAGATATTTGCAGAAAATCTATCAAATGAGGACAATGAACATAGTTCAACACCTTTCCCTAAATTTAACAAACAACTACTACTACTACTACTTTAACAGCTCACCCACAAAGTATGGGTATTTCCTATTGTCAATAAGGCGATATGGAGCTGTCTGACATGCTGAGCCCAAATCCATAGATGGTAGGTGCTAGCTGATTATTTCAGCTGACACCCGCTGCTAACAGCAGAAATCAGAGTCGGTTTAGATCTCTGCTGTTTAACTAGTTAGAAACTGCATCGATCGTTCCTCCACCCGATTCCCCCCCCCCACCCCCAACACACACGCAACGAGATTGAAGAATGTTGATCAATTTCCATGGCAGCTGGACGACTAATGAAGGCTTCCATAACCACCATATAAGTGCTTCTATTACTTCCCACCTCAGGTAGGAAGTAATAGAACTGTCATATTAGTGCCCCTTTCTGCATTATTTTTGTAATTCAGAAGAGTGTAAAAGCATAATTGGTATTGCTGCATCCGTAAAAGTCTAATCTATTAAAATATAACATCTTTTTTCCGGTATGCTGAACACTATTGAAGAAAAAAAATTCCAAACGCCAAAATTGTGGTTCTTTTGCTAATTTCACGTTCCCAAAAAAGTGATCCAAAAGTTGCAGGTATCCCAAAATGATACCAATAAAAACTAGACTTCAGCCCACAAAAAGTTAGCCCTCACTCAGGGCCACAGGTGGAAAAATGAAAAAAATTACTAAAGTACTAAAACGAAAACCCTACATATTTGGTATTGGCGGAATTGTATCAATCTGCATCATTTATACTGAAGAGTGAGTACAGTAAATTCTATGGTACTGCCAATGGCCCCATTAAAAAGTATACCCTGACCTGCAAAAAAAAGCTCTCATATGTATTTCTAGATGGAAAAATAAAAACGTTATGGCTCTTGGAAGGTGGGAAGGAAACAATTGAAGAGCCAAAAAATTGTGACCAGCTGTCAGGAAGGGGTTATGACTATGGCAGTCCATTTAAATCCTTCAATCTTTCATGACAAGCGTCTTTAGTACTAAGCAGAAAGCTCTTTTGCTGTTATTACTTGCTGTAGACATGTTGCAAAGCCAGACACCAGCAGTGCTGCTCATGAATCTAAGCCCTCCACTACTTATGGACAATGGCCTCAAATTCATTAATATTGTGTGTTTGTGCGGGAGGAGAGTAACTGGTGCAGGGGGTAGAGTAACTGGTGCAGGGGGGGAGGAACTGGTGCAGGGGGGGAGGAACTGGTGCAACGGAGAGAGGAACTGGTGCACCGGAGAGAAGAACTGGTGCGGGAGGATAGTAACTGGTGCAGGGGAGAGAGGAACTGGTGCAGGGGAGAGAGGAACTGGTGCAGGGGGGAGGAACTGGTGCAAGGGGGAGAGGAACTGGTGCGGGGGAGAGAGTTACTGGTGCGGGGAGAGAGGAACTGGTGCAGGGGAGAGAGGAACTGGTGCAGGGGAGAGAGGAACTGGTGCAGGGGAGAGAGGAACTGGTGCGGGGGAGAGAGGAACTGGTGCGGGGGAGAGAGGAACTGGTGCAGGGGAGAGAGGAACTGGTGCAGGGGGAGAGGAACTGGTGCAGGGGAGAGGAACTGGTGCAGGGGAGAGAGGAACTGGTGCGGGGGAGAGAGGAACTGGTGCGGAGGAAAGGAACTGGTGCGGGGGAGAGAGGAACTGGTGCGAGGAGAGAGGAACTGGTACAGGGGGGAGGAACTGGTGCAAGGGGGAGAGGAACTGGTGCGGGGGAGAGAGGAACTGGTGCGGGGGAGAGGAACTGGTGCAGGGGATAGGAACTGGTGCAAGGGGGAGAGGAACTGGTGCAGGGGAGAGAGGAACTGGTGCGGGGGAGGAACTGGTGCAGGGGAGAGGAACTGGTGCAGGGGAGAGAGGAACTGGTGCAGGGGAGAGGAACTGGTGCAGGGGAGAGAGGAACTGGTGCGGGGGAGAGGAACTGGTGCGGGGGAGAGGAACTGGTGCGGGGGAGAGGAACTGGTGCAGGGGGGAGAGTAACTGGTGCAGGGGGGAGGAACTGGTGCTTGGAGGAGGAACTGGTGCAGGGGAGAGAGACTGGTGAGGGGGAGAGGAACTGAGGTGAGGAGAGAGGAACTGGTGCAGGGGAGAGAGGAACTGGTGCGGGGGAGAGAGGAACTGATGCAGGGGGAGAGGAACTGGTGCAGGGGGAGAGGAACTGGTGCAGGGGATAGGAACTGGTGCAGGGGAGAGAGGAACTGGTGCGGGGGAGAGAGGAACTGGTGCGGGGGAGAGAGGAACTGGTGCGGGGGGAGAGGAACTGGTGCGGGGAGAGAGGAACTGGTGCGGGGGAGAGAGGAACTGGTGCAGGGGGGAGGAACTGGTGCAAGGGGGAGAGGAACTGGTGCGGGGTAGAGAGGAACTGGTGCGGGGGAGAGAGGAACTGGTGTGTGGGGAGAGGAACTGGTGCGGGGGAGAGAGGAACTGGTGCGGGGGAGAGAGGAACTGGTGCGGGGGAGAGAGGAACTGGTGCAGAGGAGAGAGGAACTGGTGCAGAGGAGAGAGGACCTGGTGCAGGGGAGAGAGGAACTGGTGCAGGGGAGAAACTGGTGCAGAGGAGAGAGGAACTGGTGCGGGGGAGAGAGAACTGGTGCGGGGGAGAGGAACTGGTGCAGGGAGAGAGGAACTGGTGCAGGGAGAGAGGAGTTAGCGTGTGGGGGAGAGTATAGCGTGGTGTTGGGAGAGGAGACATGGGACTTCGGGGAGAGAAACTTGTGCGGGGGGGAGGGAACGGTGCAGGGGGGGGGAATTTTGCGGGGGAGAGGAAGGGTTTGGGGGGGGAGGGGAAACGGTGCGGGGAGAGAGGAAACTGGTGCGGGGAGGAGGAACTGGGGGGGAAAGGGGGAACTGGTGCGGGGGAGGGGAACGGGTGCGGGGGGGAGAGAACTGGGGGGGGGAGAGGAAGGTGCAGGGGAAGAGGAACTGGTGCGGGGAGAGGGAATGGTGCAGGGGGGAGAGGAACGGGTGGGGGGGGAAAGAAGAAACTGGTGGGGGGGGGAACGGGCGGGGGAGGAACTGGTGCGGGGAGGAAATGGTGGGGGGGGGAAAGAGAAACGGGTGCGGGGGGGAGAGGAAAGGGCGGGGGGGGGAGAGGAACTGGTGCGGGGGGAGAGGAATGGTCCGGGGGAGAGAGGAACGGTGGGGGGAAAAGGGAATTGCGGGGGAAGGAGGAAAGGGGGGGGAGGGGAAAAAGGTTCTGGCCCTGGCTGCAGCTGCCTTTTTCAAACCCAACCAAAGATATTCGAAGAGGATTCAAGTCCGGTGACTTTGAAGGCTAATCCAGAATTTAACAGTATGTCTTTTAAAACCAAACCTTGGAAAATATGCATTCATTGTAAAGTTAGTCACATTATAGCTTTTGTAGGAGTAGCCCCCTACCCAGTGGTGTAGCAAAGTAGAAGTCATCAAACTTGCCAACTCTCCTGGGCCAACAGAAAAGTTAGCAAGTCTCCTGGGTGCAGTATGTGTACAGTGCAGGGATTCTGCAGGTTTGGATTATATGCCTGCTCTGAGCTGCTGTGGTCAGTAGTGTCAGTGGCATCTGGATAGCTGACAGAGGGAAGGTGTTCCCTCTGCCACCCAATGTAATTGCAGGGGTGCCCCTGGTTGCAATGGTAACCAGAGGGTAAATAATGGCCTCTCAGTCTGCTATGTACAGGAGCCTATTAATCTGTCACAAGTGCAGTTTAAAATATAACATTACAGTTATGTATTGCTATGTATTATAAAAGCAATCACATAACCTGGTCCCATATTAAGACCATAAATGAAAAAACAAAAAACAAACTGAAAACCCCAGATTCACTAGTAACTCAATTTTGTGAAAAAAGTTACACTGCCAAATCCATAATGCTCCAATCTATAAAATGATTGTGATATTTAATTCAAATGGTGAACGACACAACAACAAAAAAATTAAAACCAAGACAGAATTTGCATTTACCATATTTTTCCATCAAGCTTCACAAAAACAGAACCAAAAGTGCTCAAGAAATCTCATGTACCAATAAAAACATCATTAAAACGTCATCTTATCTTGCAAATAAACATGATATGAAAACATGATTTTTTTAAGTGGTAATTATGATTTAAGGTTTGAGGAGGAGCCTTAAAAAGGCATGAACTAAAAAAGTAGGAATGTGGTCTGTAAAAGGGGAGACAAACTTGGAGATCCCAAGCAGCAAAAACTATAACTACTTTACTGCTTCTACCTTTACTCCTTTTTTTCACTACTGACCCTCAGAGTACTAACTGTTACCATTGGCTGCTCAGTTTTCAGACTTCCAACTTCCCTAGGCTGTACTGGGTGCTTGCCAACCCAATTGTGGACAGGTACCCTGGAGGTACGTACCATGTGCCTCAAAGGCATCTCTGTCATTGGGATGAGTCTTACTTCTGCTTTGGTGGTGTTGACAATTCAGTTTTGGTTGATCACATGGGAATCTCTTACTCAGCCTAAACAGCCTGCAAGCTTCTATAGTGTGCTCTGTTTAAGCGGGAAAGCCTGTCTCTGGGCCACTGAACAACTACACCCAGAGTCACCTCTACTTGCTCTAACAGCAAAACCAGAACTCAACTGAACTGAACTCAGAAATTATGCCTCTGAACTAGGGCCAGATGTATATCAGTTATTAACTCCTCCAATATGTAATGGCTGGAGTAGTGGATTGTCTGAACCACCACAAGCGGTGGTATAAGTCACACCAGGGAGCGGAGTCTAAGTAGGTCCCGGTATTCACCAGAGCCCGCCACAAGGCAGGATCGGCTTCCTGCGGCGGGAGTCTACCAGCTCGCTTCCCCTGTGGTGGCAGCCGAGGTGCAGTATGGTACAAAATCGTCAGACAGGCTCGTAGCCGGGGAAAGGCAGGAAGGTCAGGACAGGTGGCAAAGGTTCGTGGTCGAGGGACGGAGGCAACAGGTACAGTACACGGAAACACTAGAAATGAATGCTTGCCGGCAAGGGAACAAAGAAAGGGGCAGGGTTAAATAGGGTCAGTGTCCGGTGATACCCAATCACTGATGTGCTGGCCTTTTATATATGACAGACCTGGCGCACGGGGGTGCATGCTGGCAGGCAGAGACATTGCAGGGTTGCAGCGTAACTCGCAGCCGGGACACAGTTGTGTCCACAACCCCATGTGAGGGTCACACCCATGACACAATGCTTCCAGCAACACCAGCTCTCTGCTGCATAGGCCTACACAGTCAGTTCAATCTCTTCAAGGAGTTGTCTATGTTGCATAAAAAGTTAATAATACTCTAGGGGTCCCATTAAACAAAAAAAACCTATATTCACCTATCTCCAGTTCCCGATTCCAGCGCATACTCTTCCCCCATTTTCTATTGACAAGCTGGTCACAGCTGCAGTAGCTGATTGGATGCTGCAGTCATGTGCCTCTCATTTATGTTACCGTTTGAAAGTGAATAGCTCTGAACGATGATGTACCATATATACTCGAGTATAAGCTGAGTTTTTCAGCACAAAAAATGTGCTGAAAAAGCCGTCCTCGGCTTATACGCGAGTCACTGTCTGCGCTCAGGCGCTGCCATGGCCTGGGCGACGGCAGGGATACTTTAGCTGTATGCAACTCTTCTGGGAGTGCATACAGCTGAATCCCAAGTCCGCACACAGTGTTCCAATGGCCCGGGCACTGTCGGCGATCTTTTCAGCTGTATGCGACTCCTCAGAGCGCATACAGCTGACTCTCTAGTCACCCGTCGGTATCCAGGCACTGCCATGGCCAGGCGCCGGCGGGGATCGCTTCAGCTGTATGCTCCTGGGAGCACATACAGCTGAAGACTATTGCATAGCAGAGAGCAAGTGCTACGCAATAGTACTCCGTAATGCCGCATCAGACTTGCGACCTTCCGGAGTATCCGGCACCAGGCCGCGTTGCCTGGTGACATCATGCTGCCTGTGCCAGAAGACTGATCGCTGGGAGAGCCTCAGAAAGGTGGGTAAAGGTAAGTACTGTTTTTTTTCTTTTTTTAACAAAACCTACGCCTATATTCATACCTGCCTATTGGGATTATACCGCCCATAATTATAACCTGCCTATGCCTACACGCTGGGGACTTATACTGCCTATATAACCTTACCCCTAATATACCTGCCTATATTACCTATACCTGCCTATGGGGGGTGACATTACCTGCCTAAATCTATACCTGCCTTATTCCATACCTGCCTATTGGGGACATATATCTTCCTATAATTACATGTACCCGCCTATAATTGTCTATACCTGCCTATAATTACCTATACCTGCCTATGGGGGGACATATACCTGCCTATAATTGCCTATACCTGCCTATAATTACCTATACCTGCCTATGGGGGACATATATCTGCCTATAATTACTTATACCTGCTATGGAGGGAAATATAACTGCCTATACCTGCCTATGGGGGACATATACCTTCCTATACCTGCCTATGGGGAACATATATCTGCCTATAATTGCATATACCTGTCTATGGGAGACATATACCTTCCTATACCTGCCTATGGGGGTCATATACCTGCCTATATCTGTCTAAAATTGC
Source organism: Phyllomedusa bahiana (assembly GCA_025379985.1). Lineage (NCBI taxonomy): Eukaryota > Metazoa > Chordata > Amphibia > Anura > Hylidae > Phyllomedusa > Phyllomedusa bahiana. The sequence goes on along the minus strand of JAODAL010034069.1, from coordinate 30,650 downwards.
CTATACCTGTCTATGGGAGACATATACCTTCCTAGACCTGCCTATGGGGGTCATATACCTGCCTATATCTGCCTAAAATTGTCTATACCTGTCTATGGGAGACATATACCTTCCTATACCTGCCTATGGGGGACATATACCTGTCTATAACTGCCTATATCTGCCTATAATTACCTATACCTGCTATGGGGGGACATATACCTGCCTATTACTGCCTATACCTGCCTATGGGGGACATATATCTTCCTATACCTGTCTATGGGGGACATATACCTGCCTATAATTGCATATACCTGTCTATGGGAGACATATACCTTCCTATACTGCCTATGAGGGGACATATAACTTCCTATATCTGCCTATAATTGCCTATACCTGCCCATGGGAGACATATACCTTCCTATACTTGCGTATGAGGGGACATATAACTGCCTATACCTGCTTATAATTGCCGATACCTGCCTATGGGAGACATATACCTGCCTATAATTACCTATACCTGCTATGGAGGGACATGTACCTGCATATAATTGCATATACCTGTCTATGGGAAACATATACCTTCCTATACTGCCAATGAGGGGATATATAACTGCCTATACCTGCCTATAATTGCCTATACCTGCCTATGGGGGACATATACCTGCCTATAATTGCATATGCCTGTCTATGGGAGACATATACCTTCCTATACTGCCTATGAGAGGAAATATAACTGCCTATACCTGCCTATAATTGCTTATACCTGCCTATGGGGGACAAATACCTGCCTATAACTGCCTGTACCTGCCTATAATTGCCTAAACCTGCCTATGGGGGACATATACCTGCCTATACGGGATATATACCTGCCTATGGGGGGCATATATCTGCCTATACCTGCCTATGGGGAACATTAAACTGCCTATACCTGCCTATGGAGGACATTAAACTGCCTATACCTGCCTATGGGGGACATTAAACTGCCTATTCCTGCCTATGGGGGACATATACCTGTCTATGTAATTTTATTGGTATCCATTTTTATTTTTGAAATTTACCAGTAGCCGCTGCATTTTCTACCCTAGGCTTATACTCGAGTCAATACATTTTCCCAGTTTTTTTGTGGCAAAAGTAGGTGCCTCATCTTATAATCCGGTCGGTTTATACTTGAGTATATACAGTAAGTAGAGGCCTGTGACCACTGCAGTCAATCAGTGCTTGCAGTGGCAACATTCTGAAGTGACAGCATGTTAACAGAAGACCTGGACAACCCCTTTAAAGTGCTAAAGCATAACATTACATATTCATACATACGACACATAAAAGTATAAAACCATATGTATAAAACAGGGAAAGCTGGATTATAGCTCTGTGATAATGGATTTTGAGCCTCAGTAAAGGCTGAGCTTCTCATACTTATGTACACAAGGCTTGACAAGACCTTATAGAAGCCCCTAAATTGTCCCTGCCCCCTCCTCCCCCCTGTGTCATCACTGACTAGCAGGCTGCTTTTACCATAATAACACATGGTAATAACAGCATGTGCCATTTGTAGTCCAAGTTAAGGACATGCATTTTAGAGCGATGATCCGCTTATGGGCATTGAGGTAGGCAGTGTGTGTCCGTGTTAGGCTACATTTGGTGTATATTCTGGGAATAGCTGTATCGCTAGATCTTAATACCGCAAAGCAGAGTCTGTATTCTTGCTTTTTTTTTCCACTTGTCATTGCCTCGGCCTATCTAGGTGATGTTTATCTATGCCTATCAAGAGAACAATAAAGCTGTCATGCTGTCATTTCAGTCCTCCAGCCACTATTATAATGAGATTACCTTGAAGAAGCAGTAAACTGGTAAAAGTTTTCCCTGGAATTTAGACATTTAAGTGCTGACTGCTTATGGAAGGAAATATTTTCTATTTCATTTTTAATAAGACTGTCAAGAAAAAAACAGCTAAAAATGCTAAAATGTTTCATATGAATACTAACTTTAAAAAATCCCCCTGTCTGGTGGACATGTTCCTTTAAATGCGGAGTTATCACCCACTTAAAGATATATAAAATAAACTATTTGCATGTAACAATACTACATGCTTTATCCTTGTATTATGGTGCTGTTTTTAAGATACTTCTGTGTTATCACTAGAGGTCTTAGCCCATTAGCTGTGACATCACTGTTTATTAACCCTATTCTGGGACATCACTGTTCTTGTAATATGATGTCATTATATCATGTCTGTAATGTAATATCACATATGCATTGTATTTATCTTCCCTGTGCTATGACATCATTTTAGTCCCTTACCATTAGCTGTGACATCTCTGTTTATTAACCTTGTTCTGTGACTTCACTGTACTTGTATTATGATGATGTTGTGTTGCTGAAACCCCAAAGTACTAGGCTAAGGGGTACATGATTGTGAGAGGGGTGACCTTGAACACTTTTAGTAATTATTGTATACATGAAATTTGATGGTTTTATGCTGGGTTGATTCCCCTTTTAGAGAGCAAGACATGTCTAAGTGAGGGGTGTCTTACAATTAGGTTAGTGGCTTAGAGGCACGGTCTCCAAAGAGGTTGGAGAGGGAGGAAGAGGACTAACCCCTTGGAGATTGTGCTACGGCCTGTGCCTGTGCCTCAGAATCATGATGCCAGGTAGGTAGACAAGGCCCCAGATAGTTACATAGGCAAGGCCTTAGGTAGATAGACAAATGGGCAAGACCCCAAATAGTTAGGTAGACCCTACTTAGGTAGGTAGAACCCCATTGGATAAGTTTCTAGGCCCTAAGTAGGTAGGCCAAACCCAACCAGATTGGTGGGTAGGCCCCAGCTAGGTAGATATGTAGGCCCCAGGTATGTAGGCAGGAAGTAGGTAGGTCCCAGTTAGTTAGATAGGTAGATAGCCCCTAGGTAGATAAGTAGGTGCCAGTTAGGTAGGTAGATAAGCCCCAACAAGGTTGGTGATAGGTGGGCACCATGTAAGTAGGTGGGCCAAAGGTAGGTAGGTTATTTCCAGGTAGGTAGTTGGTAGGTGAGCCTCAGATAGGTGGCTCCCAAATAGGTAGGTAATAGGTGGAACCCAGTTAAGTAGTTTATATTTATGCCCCACAAAAAAAACCTCTCCTTTCTCCCATTCCCTTATGCGATGAGCAGCAGACAGAATAGGTGGCAGGATAATGCTCTGCTAAGACCGTGCAGTTTCCCCTCGATTCCCAGGCATTCTGAGGTAGGATGTGGCAGCCAGTCTCGTGTCCGTGGTAGTTCCACCACTGGAGCTTGGGGCCCCACCGACTCCCCGGTGGGCCAGTCCGAGTCTGTGCACGTTCACCAAACAAGACTCCATTGCCGAACAAAAAGCATGTTCAAGCGCGTTCAAAGTTTGCTCACCAACATTTAGACAAGACTGTGAAATACTAGGACAATATAACCTGGTCAGAGGAGACCAAAATTTAACTCTTTTGATGCCATAATACACACCATGTTTGGAGGCCAAAAGGCGCTGCATATCACCCGAAAAACTCCCTACCAACAGTGAAGTTTGGATTTGGGAACATCATGGTGTGTGGCTGTTTTTCAGGATATGGCACTGACAAACTTCAAAAAATTGAAAGAAGGATGAATGGACAAATGTACGAAGACATTCTTAATAAAAATCTGCAGCCATCTACCAGGAGGATGAAGATGAAACATGAGTGAACATTTCAAAAAGACAATGATCCCAAACACACGGACAAGAAAACTCTCAATTGGTTTCACAGAAAGAAAATAAAGCTGCTGGAGTGGCTGAGCCAATCACCTGACCTGAATCCAGTAGGAAATCTATGGAAGGAACTAAAGCTCAGAGTTCATAGAAGGAGCCAAAGAAACCTTAAGGGTTCCATGAGTGTTTGTGTGTAAGAAAGGGCCAAAATCCCACCTGAGCATTGCATGCGACTAGTTTCTCCATGCAGGAGGCGTCTTGAATGGCGTCATCACCAACAAAGGCTTTTGTATCAAGTATAAAATACTTTTCAGTTAGGCCGTGTTCACACGGCTTATTCCCGATGGATTTGTGAGCCGTATTGAGCTCACAAATCCGCCGTGAATAAGGGGCGGGACGGGGGCGGGGCCGGAGCGCGGCGGGGGGGCCGTGCCCGGCGCCATCGCCAATGCATTATCTTCGGCGCGTACGCGCCGGAAATAATGTGCATGTCACATTATCCCCCCGCGGCGGATTCGCCGAGCGGGGAGGAGCGACGGAATCCACTGTTCTCTATGAGAGCAGTGGATTACCGTAATGGCTGCCGCGTAATGGCGCTGTACTGCAGCGCAAATCCGGCGCGCAGTACGGCCCCAATCCGCGGCAGAATAAGCCGTGTGAACGAGGCCTAAGGGTGTTAAGTACTTTTTTCCTGTATCATTTCTCATTATTACACTTAATTTATGGACACCTATGGTTTGATTTCTTTGGTTGTGTGGATTGAATGGGTGTTACCGACATCTGGTCAGAATTTCATATAAATAGTACTGTAACGACCAGCGGTGTCAGTATTCACTGACACCGTGGACACCGGGTGCTCAGTGTGGATCCTCTGAACCGCGTAGATGGTGGTATAGCAGACCACACCAGGGAGTGGAGTCTAAGGGGGCCCCCAGTGTTCACTGGAGCCCGCCGCAAGGCCAGAACAACTTCGCTGCGGGGAACCCCCGGGTCGCTACCCCTGATGTGGCTACTCGCGGTGGCAGCCGAAGTGCAGGGGTGGGAAGCCTTAAGTTTATCTTCAAAAGGGTTTTAGTTTTATTTAATAATGTATAAATACAGTACATGCACTCAGCCATAACATAATATGATATATATTACACTTTATCACCATGTTCTGCATAAAGTGTACAAGAGGCAGAAATCCTGAGTACAGTGCTGGACAGGAAGCTGGCGATCTCCCTCCTTAACACCATAACCACAACTTTATCACAAATTTTCTCGCTTCTGATAAGTGTTGGAAAGTGTCACAAACATCTTCAGTTGTCTTTCTAAGCTACTGCAGGCTTCTTCACACACACTTTTTTCATGGCTCTTTGGCCGAAAAATATGCTTAAAAAGCTGCCCATGGTTTTTTCATGGCTTATGCATTTTAATACAGTTTTTGTTACATAGTTTACATAAAAATGGGCCTCATTTATCCAAATAGTCTAATGCTAAAGCTGCCTTTGCTGTCCTTAGCAACCAATTAGAACTCAGCTTTCAAACTGGTCTGGAGAAATGAAAGATGAGCTCTGATTGGTTGCTTTGGGTATGTTGCACAGTTTTGTGGCTTTCTGTACTCCTGCTGCATTTTTTCCATAGCAAATCTTGTCATTTAATGATTCCTATCTGAATGACAAACCACAAAACACACTAAAAAAATGCACCACACATATACATATGCGTTTCTTCGTAAGCACGAAACAAATAACAATGGAGGTATATAGGGAAAAATTCCACAAACTACCTGAAAAGATGTCACACAATATGCTTCATTTGGGAAAAAAGTGCCATTGACAAAAAAACAAAGAGACAACCAAAGTGAGAAAAAACAACACAAAAAAAAAGAGCAAGATTCCATTCCAACAGCTCCAAATATAAATGATCCTCTCTGGAGCTCCAGCATTCATTCCAAAAAGCACACTCTGCACCCGTCACACCCACATCCAAACCTCCACAATGAACTGGCAGATCCCAGTAGGTGCCATAGGACTTGAATAAGCCGCCACAGTGACAGGACAGCTTATCTACTTGCCAACCATCCATCGACTATAACCGTCCGGCCGGTGGCTGTAAATCTCCGAGAAGACAGGGATCGTTTATTACTGTCATTGCCTTCTCGCTCACTGTGTATACAGCACTTAATAAGCATTTTATATACAGAAAGGCGGGAAGCCTGTCAGCTTCCTGCTTTCCGTTCTGGCGCTCACTGTCTGCTGGGACTCGGTAACTGCAATAGCTGCTGAGTGTTAAGGGATGTTCACACAGCGTTTTTTAGATACATGTTTGGGTAAGTTTCTCGGACCCAAAAACGGACCCAAACGCGTATCTAACAATGTTTCTGTTTCATTAGTTTCAATGTAAAACACGTATTGGATCAAACAACATATTGCAAAACAGTGTGTCTGTTCGTCGCGTCACTTTCGGTGACGTCCGAGTGATACCGGAAGCTGCCGCGGCTTACTTTAAGCGCGGCCGGCATACACTCACGGTACACATGTGGTATGGAGCGGAGCTGCGAACTGGGAAAGCGGGCTTCTGGATGCAGGCCCGTGTGACCTCGGACCACCGGCGACATCTTGCTTTTCCCCACCTGGATAGGTCTGGGATCTTGGATGCATGCTTGCTTTGGAGATGTCCTCTTCTCCCCACCTAGACAGGTTTGGGGTTTTACTCTGGGGGAGATGCCAGTAGTGTTTCCTGTTGTTTTCTCCTATAATTTTATTTTGGTGGTCCAGAATTAAACTGAATAGATTCAGACACCTGTGGGCATATGGGCCCAGTATTTGTATGGGGGACAATGCAATAACCGCGTGATGTTGTCTGCTACTTGGTGGTTATACCCTTGTGATACAGTGTGGTCATATTGAAAAGCCTTTTGAATAGGCAGTTACCTGAGACTTAATAATAATTTTGGAGAGATCATACTCCATGACACACTGACTTGTCATTGCAGTATACCTTTTGTGTGCCTCTTAGGAAACAGGAGTAATAGAGTGTGGTTGGGAACACCATATCCCGACACTGACACCCCAGACACAGCTCTCTGCTGCCCCTATTCTCCTGATATTTATCCACCAGGAATATATGTTAGTGTTTAGATGAATATCGGGATACATAACACTGTAAAACTGTAATTTTGTCTACACAGTTATAGTGTACTCTTAGTGCTGACTGGAAACATATACATTCTTCTTGTCTCAAATATTATCCCTTACTGTCCCCTGAAGCGATGTAACATAGGGACATCGAAACATGTTGGGTCAGCAGCATCTAGGGTTAGGATCCCGTTGGGACCGCCCTTCTTGGGGCGACTATCCTGATATAGGTTAGGGAACAGATAGGACCAATAGGGACATGCTAGGTTAATCCCACGTACCCTTTTGTCCACTAGCCCTTATTATATGTAAGTTATTTGTAGTTTGTAGTTGTTTTCTATTGTGTTATGTGTGGTGTCTGTGTTGTTTAACTCCCGGTTATTTTAACTATAATATTAAAAGTTAGGGTTTAAACACAGCTTATCTTCTAATTTTTTGAGTGTGTCAACAAACCCTTAACAGAACCAGATCAGCCCTGCAGTCTGTACAGGGGATGTATGTTCCCTGGATTTTCCCAGTAACTAGGGCTAATATGTCAACGCCAGTTACAGGAGAAATCAGAAAAAAAGTAATGCAAAAATGCTCCCCAGAAATCTTTTTCTGATCTTATGTAAAATAATACAATTAAAAAGCCACATGCAAAATCAAATTTTAAGAAAATAAATACTAACAGCCCAAACCACAACTTTTTGCCCCAGCACCGATAGGCCTAAATCTTTATATCACATATATATAAATGTCTCTGTTGGAAAAGTGACACAATCACAAAATTTATTTTAGTGCCACTTTTCCTGTTAACAAATATATTGCTGAAAAAAATGCAAAAAACAAAATTTACTGTTTTCCCCTTATATTTTAAAAAAATATGAATAATGTAATAAGAACATAAAAATAAAGCCTAACATATCATGGAAAAATAAAAAAAAAAGTGCAAGAAAGCGTTATAGCTAGAGATGGGCGAATTTCCCGAAATTCGTTTCGTTCACTTCGCCGAATTTCTCGGCAAAAAATAACTTCGTTCCGAATTACTTCGGCACGAATCACGTTAAAAAACAGCTATTTTCAGGCTGCACAGAGCCTGCAGGGTGCTGTAGAATGTTGTGCCATGCTTAAATATGCAGAGGGAGCTTGGTTTGGTCTTCATACAATGTTGTGTTTTAGTATGACACGCACATGACTGCCGCCGCTTCACTATAAAATTCCCTGGGCAATTAAGAGAGCAAAACTGATCAAAAAACTGAAGCGGGAATGTTGCCTGATATAGTCATGCAGCGGAAAGCTGGAAAAAAAACAAGCTGGGGAGCTCAGGTGGCAACATCATGACAGAGTGTGGAGGTGACGGCGCTAGCCACAGCAGCATGAGGTCAGACAGTGGCACAATGACATTTGGAGGTGGCAAAAACAGGAATAGGTCACAGAGTGGGACAATGAAAACAGTGCGAAGGTCACAGCCCGCCCGCAGCATGAGGGCAACAGTGGCACAATGACAGAGTGTGTAGGTCACAGCATCAGCCACAGCAGCAGCATGAGGTCAGACAGTGGCACAATGACACAGTGTGTAGGTCACGGCAGCAGCCACAGCAGCAGCATAAGGTCAGACAGTGGCACAATGACACAGTGGTAGGTCACGGCAGCAGCCACAGCAGCAGCATGAGGTCAGACAGTGGCACAATGACACAGTGTGATAGTCACGGCAGCAGCCACAGCAGCAGCATGAGGTCAGACAGTGGCACAATGACACAGTGTGTAGGTCACGGCAGCAGCCACAGCAGCAGCATAAGGTCAGACAGTGGCACAATGACACAGTGTGTAGGTCACGGCAGCAGCCACAGCAGCAGCATGAGGTCAGACAGTGGCACAATCACATTCTGGAGGTGGCAAAAACAGGAGTAGGCCACAGAGTGGAACAATGACACAGTGTGTAGGTCACGGCAGCAGCCACAGCAGCAGCATGAGGTCAGACAGTGCACAATGACACTGTGAGTAGGTCACGGCAGCAGCCACAGCAGCAGCATGAGGTCAGAAAGTGGCACAATGACAGGGTGTAGGTCACGGCAGCAGCCACAGCAGCAGCATGGGGTCAGACAGGGGCACAATGACACAGTGTTTAGGTCACGGCAGAGCCACACAGCACATGAGGTCAACAGGGGGCACAAGACACAGTGTGGAAGTAGGGGCAGCAGCCACAGCAGCCATGAGGCAACAGGGGCACAATGACAGAGTTGGAGGTGGGTGGTAATACCAGTTTCCCTGAAAGATGGGGGGTGGCAGATGGGAAACTTCAGCAGATGTGTGATCAGGGGGTGGGGGATAGAAAGGGGGTGAGGAGGTAGTTTGAACCCAGACTAATTTCTCAATTTGGGTGAGGCTCATGGTAGCAGTCTAAACGCCTAAGGCTTTGGGTGTGGGAAAAGGCGGCCATCTACCCTATTCTTTGACAAAGGTCATCGCCCACATTTCCCGTGGAAGGGGGTTCTCCTTGGGTAAGAGGGGCCCCCCGCCCACTGAACACCCCTCTGATGCCACACTCGGGCCCGGGCGGACAGCTTCTCCACTGCAAATCGGAAGTTGGGGCCCACACATCCAGTAGCCCAAAGGGTCTTTAACTGGGGGGGGCGAGGCTGTCCAAGTTAGGCCACCCTGTTGGTTCAGGGTCTGCTCGGGTCCTGCTGCTGCTGTGGCGACTGCCCTCCTACTGCGGGGAAAGGAAGGGCTGTCATCAGTGACTCCAGTTTTTGGTTACTGTGATGGGTGGTACCGCCCCTTTCCCCCCAGCGCCCGGCAGTGTAGGAGCGCTGGGGAACCCCCCGGTCAGCCCTGTCAGAGGAGGGACGATGCCGCATAGGCAGCGGCCAATGATTTACGGAGGATTTCCCTATAGTATTGAGTTTGTCCTCCCTTCAAAGCGGGGAAAAAAGGCTCCCATTTGGCCTAGCGGGGGGTCCAATGGGGGTGGGAGCCAAAAGTCACCCCTCTGCCGGATGCTGACATTCAGCTTCACTAGCCACAAAAAGGCGCGGGCCACTGCCAAGTGACCCGAGGGGTCCCTGCCCCATTTCCAAGTTATGCCACGGTGTTTGGGGGGTATCTCCCTCTCTTCCTCATCTCCATCCACCTCCCCCAGTGCCCCGCCCCCCCCTTTGTCACCTGGGTGAAAATCCATTTTCCCCAGCAATGCTTCTGCTCAATGCCCCTCCTCCTCCATTTCAGTCCCCACCGGATCTGGGCCCAAGAGTTAGTCCACGTCTCCACCCCCTGCCCAACAGATTTTTCAGCACTGTTCCAGGACATGAAGCAGGGAATGACGTTTTCACCCCTGTCCGGCGCTGAAAAAATAACTCGCCTCCTCGAATCCTCAACAAACGGGGTGTCACGCATGAGCTGACGGGCTGACATCAAAGTTACAGGGGGAGTACTTTTCTCCGGGATCAAAAAAAATTGTTAAGGGCCCTTTTCCCTTGTTCATACAGTGGGTCCAAGATGTCAGGCTGGAATTCCAACGGGGGGAAAATCGCTACAGAGTGTGTTGGGGGGGCCTTCTGCCGCTGAACTCAGGAGGGTGTTCCTGGTTTGTACGAATGGAAAAAGTGATGCCTTTTCCCGGGCCCATTTTCAGAAATTGCTGAGATCGGGGGAAAGACTTCAGGAACCTTTCACAACCAGATTGAACACGTGCGATACAGGGCGATGGCCATCCTCCTCGGGGCCCCGGGGGACACCTTTTTTCCCATTGTCCTCACCGGTTTCCCGTTTGCATTTGGGCGCGGAAACCCACACATCATTTTTGTGCATACCGGAGCAGTTCCCCCCCTGTGTGACTTCGTTCGCCGAGGCAAGCCAGGTGTAGAACGCGTGACACCCTGTCCCCCTTCACATGGGGTATGAGGAGCAGTACTTGTGGAGGTGAGATGGTGGTGGTGGGGAGGGGGGAGGCGGACATTGGCGCAGGAGCACATTTTGATAACGTGGGGGGGGAAAGCGGGTTCCTGTCCAAGTTGTTGTGGCCCGGGGCCGGAAGCACATTCAGCCAAGGGGCGAAAAGGGACATCAGGGCCCCCTGCCCGTTTTTACAGCTCCAGACGTCCGCGGGGCCGTCACCTTGGAACAAACGATAAGCAAGGCTGGCCCCCTTTTTTTTAATTTTTAGAAGTGTGGTCTCCTTTTTGGAAAAAAAATTCGGCTTGGAACTCTTCCATCTCAGTCGGCACAAGCCATTAGTTCCCCAAATGGTCAGAGTCCACCTTTTGGGAAAAGGGAGGGACTGCAGTCCCAACAAACTTGGCGGGGCCGGTAAATCTGCCCTTAGGGATGGTTTGGGACCCCCCCAAACTGTTGCTCTTTGCAATCGCCTCGCTGAACGACTGCTGGCGCCGAGTAGCGAGGAGCAGGAGCATCTGGACCCCGGGAGATGATGTCAAAAAACCCAAACAGTCCCTTTGCAGAGGTGGGGGGGAAAGCCCCTTGACGGCTTGCAAAAAAGGGGGCATGCGTGCCACTTGGGCCCGCTCCCCCTGCCCCCTGCGGTTGCGGGGCGGCGGGATGGACCCACATCTGAGCCAAACGTTTCTCCCCCAGGCCACCGGATGGTCGCTGCATGTGTTGCGCGGGGGCCGTGGTCCCAAGTTAGTCCCTGGCCACGCTTCACTTTTCTGCTTACAGATTCTACATAAACCCTTTTTGGCCCCTCCGATGCCCTTACAAAGAACTCCACACCCCCGGTATGGTTTTTACCGCCAACGCTCCGCACTGAGTGACTAGCCCCCGTGCCCCCTGACCCCTGTGCCGCTACTTTCTTGGCCTGCGAAGGGGTTTTTTCCCCCGTGGCCCTTGGCTCCCGCCCTCACCGCTGTTCCCTGCGACTAAAGGGCCACACGCCCCACTTGCGGCTGGCCCTGCCTGACCGCAACTAGCCCTCTTCCCCTGCGATGTGAACCCCTTTGCTTCACCCGGCTCCCAAGGCGGCGGCTACATACATCATTTGTTTTTCATCGTCTATGCGTCCTACCCCGGTCTTGGTATGCAGAGGCTAAACCCCTCAAAAACATGACCCCCCATCCCCAACTCCACTCTATATTTTGCCGCTACTGAAAGAAGCAGGGATATTGGCCCCCTTTTTTTTCGTGCCAAGTGCGTGACTGCTCTCCTCAAATGTTCATCCTTTTCTATATTGTGGCGCGAGCCCAACCCCATGTAGTCTCTGGCTGAGGGAACCGGGGTGGGACGGGCGGGGGGAGGAAGGTAGGGCCGTGCTCGCTCCCGGGCCTGCCCAAAAAAGGGTTTTTGTCTGAGTTTTCCCCCGACTCTTGGCTGGGGGTTTTCGATGTCTCTGGGAGGGAAATTTGAAACCATCAAAAACCCAAAACAAAAACCATTGGGTTGTAGTCAGTACACGGCCGCTAAATGACAGCGGGAGTTTTGGCCTCCCCGGTGACCCCCGCTGCGACGTCCCCTTGTTGCTGCGACCTGCTCCCGGAATGTTTTTGCCTCGCCCCTCCAGGTAAAACCCCCCCTCTCTGTCTGAATACTGTTTGTTTAAAATGTACAGACATGTTTATGAAGATATCTTATATGATAAATACACCCCTTATTTGCCCAAATAACCCCCCTAAGAGCTTGGGTAACCCTTGGATATAAAATTTCCTCCCAAATGGGCAGGAAAAATTGACTTGTAGGGGCCGTTTTAAAAAAACCCGTGTATTTTTTCTGAATAAAAAGCACAAACAGGCTTAAATTAACCTTCGGGTATGAATTATGTACAGAATTTTTTCGTGGCGGTGAAAAAAAAAGTTTCTTTTTTGATACAACTAGAACAACGCTTAATTTAACCCGAATGGGGAAAATTTCGCAAAAGAATTTAGCAACCACAAAAATAGTACTTTGTAGGGGTACAATTGCTGTTTTCTACCCCCCAAAAACAAGATTTAAAATTGTAAAAACCTGCTTGTGAATTATGCTAAGGAAAAAAGTATATATTTTGGCGTTGAAAAAAGACGGTTTTTTGGGTCAGACCCGCAAAACAACGCTTTAAATTTAACCCTGGATGTTATTGCACAAAAAAATTGGGACCACAAAAATATAGCTTTGTGCGGTTCAATTGGTGTTTTCTCCCCCAACCCCAAAAAAATTTAAAATTTTAATTAACTTCGTTGTGATTATCTACAGAAAAAAATTTTATATTTTGGCGTTGAAAAAGAGTTTTTGGGGTCGACCCAGAAAACAAGCTTAATTAACCCCTGGATGTAAATTGCGCCAAATTGGGCCACCACAAACTATAGCTTTGTGGTGTTACAATTTGGGGTTTTTCTACGCCACACAACAAAAAGATAAAAAATTTTAATTAACCTTCGCTTGTGAATTATGCTACAGGAAAAATATATAATTTTGGCTTTTTAAAAAAGGCGGTTTCTTGGGGAGCACACCACAAAAAACGTTAAATTTAAACCCGGATGTTTTGCCCAAAAATTGGGCCCCCACAAACTATAGCTTTTCTTTTTACAATTTGGGGTTTTTAGCCCCACAAAAAGAGATAAATTGTAATTAAACCTTCGCTTGTGAATTATTTACAGGAAAAATTTTATATATTTTGGGTTGAAAATGACGTTTTTTGGGGGGAGCACCCAGCAAAAAAAGCTTAATTAACCCCTGGATGTAAATTGGCCAAATTTGGGCCACCACAAACTTAGTTTTGACTTTTAAATTGCGTGTTTTCTACGCCACACAACAAAAAAAAATTTGTATTCCCCTTCCTTGTGAATTTATGTCAGGAAAAAGATATATTTTGGCGTTGAAAATGACATTTCTTTTTGGGTCGATAGCCATGTAGAGTATTGACCAATCTTAAGTGAACCAAAAGAAAGGGGAATTGATAGAGCGAATAAAGGGTATCGAAAAAAAAACCGAACTTGATTGATTGAGCCCCCCCAAGGCCCTACAAGCAACTATCATGACTTTTTCATCTCTTCACAGGAAATGTTGAATTGTGAATAGTGGACTACACCCCCCATCATTTGTCTCTGCTGTTATTAAAATTGCTCTGCTTTTTTGGGTTGTTGAATTGTGAAAAATGGACTCACCCCCCATCTTTTGCTCTGCGTATATGTAAAAAATTGCTCTGCGTGTTCTGGTATTTTAAAAATTGTGAATAGTGGACTTCACCCCCATCATTTGCTCTGTTTATATGTATAATTGTCTGCTGTTTTCTGGATGTTGAATTGTAATAGTGGACTACACCCCCAATTTTTGCTCTGCTGTATATGTATAATTGCCGCTGTTTTCTGGTTTGTTGAATTGTGAATGGGACTAACCCCCCATTTTCTTGCCGATATTAAATTGACTGCGTGTTCTGGTATGTTGAATTGTAAATAGTGGACTACACCCCCCATCATTTGTCCGCCGATAGAAAAATTTGTTTGCTGTTTTGGTATTTTTAAATGCATAGATTTCCCCCAATCTCTGCCTGTATTTCCCCCTGTGTTTATTTGAATTGTATGATGCCATTCTCCCCTGTACATCTCTCGCGGTTATTTGTAACCCCCCATTGCTGGCAGCGGGGGCCCCCTGATTTATATCAATGAACCCCAATGGATAGTATAAATTTGTTAGTTGGGCATTGCCATTTGGGTCAGTATAGCCATGTAGATAGTGAACCATTTCTGTAATGATTGATAGAGCTGAATCAAGGTATCGAATAAAACCGAAATTAGACCGAAGGGGGGCCGAAGGGGGCTAGAGAACCCCTTTTTTCTTGTAATTTCTGGGTTCTAAAAAAAAAACCAAAAAAAACCCTATTCACCATGCCACTATTGCTGTCTATCTTCAGCCATCCCCCGGCTTACCACCCAGTTATTGCCCCGGAATTTATCCACATCACGCCTCGCCCTTCCCTCACCCATGTATTCTCACAACCTCCTTTCCCTTTTCAAAACCAAAAACCACCTGCTCAAAATTTTGCTGCACAAACGTGCTCATACTCATCACTGAAACACCTCTGTATCTTTTTTTTTTCCCCCTCTGCTTGCTGCAGGTGATTTTTTCTCCAACCCCCGGCCACCCCCATTACTGTCATCCCACCTTCCTCCCAAAAACCCCTGCTAACCAAATTGATATTCGCTGAAACTTTTCCAGTCGCTTTAAATGGCTCTGGGGAACGCCACCCTGCAACAAACTCACGCTGTTTATGATCTGTTTTTCCCCCCAAATCCCTCAACCTGCTAGCCCCCACAGAAAAATGGCTACCCATTTTACACCCCTTCCCTTGCCGCTTCACCTATGGGGGCCTAACTTACCCACACCCCCGACCTGAGAACGGCCGGGGGGAGGAGTTGGGATACTTTTATCCACAGCACCACCCCGGGCATTCCCCCTTACCCTCACTCATTTTCCCCCCCTTTTAGGGCCACACCCTCAGACTTTTCAGCCATTTTCCCCTCAGACTCGCGGGTTTTGACAGACCCCCGCCACCCCGCCAGTATCTGGACATTTTTTGCTGCCTGGGTCCCTCATTCCCTCTAAAAAACCCACTCTCATCATGGGTGACTTTTACATCCCCAATTTATGACCCCCTGCTCCCTCGCCCCTCAATCCTTTCATAACCCTTTTCCCTTTGGGTTCGCAGTTTACTTAACCTCCCACCCACAAGGAAGGGGGAAATCTCTGGGTCGGTTTTCTGTAACCTTCCCCCAATCCAAAATTTAAAGAATTCTCCTTACCCTCCTCTGATCACAATCTTTTTTCCTTCACTATTATAATTTCACCCCCTCTGGGCAACCTGCCCGCTCCCATTTAGAAAAAATCCACTCCATAAAACTCAGGAATTCACGAGCCCAAAAGTCCTCACTGCCCCTCTCCTCCCCCCTACCCTGACCTGGCGCCAAACAATATAAGAAACTCTTTTCCCCCCCCTGGACACATTGGCACCGCTCACACACCGCACCACCAGGTCGACACCCACAGCCCCTGGCACACGCCCCCAACCGCCATCTGCAGCGATGTTCCAGATGTGCGGGGGCGCGTGGAGGAAGCAAAAATACCTGCAACTTTTTCCACACAAATTTAAACTTAGGGGCTTATCAAACTGCCCCCCACAGCGCCAAACAAAAATATTTCACCCCCTCATCGCAAAACCACACAACAAACCCCAAACGCCGTTTGACACCATCCATCCCTTCTTAGGCCTAAAACTCAGGCCCCTCTCTGACCCCCATGTGAAACCTGGCAACTCACTTCAAAAGAAAAATTTACAAAAACCGGGCAAAAAAACTCATCTCAAACCCCAAGCAGCACCCATCTGGTCCCTCCCCGCACATCCCCCAGCCTACTCTCAGCTCTTGACCCGACGACAGAAGAAGAAGTGTCCAGGCTTCTGCTGTCTGCGCGCCCCACCACCTGCTCTAGTGACCCCATTCCCTCCCACCTTGTCCAGTCTATTTCTCCAGCTATCATCTCTCACATATCTGCAATCTGTAACCTCTCTCTCTCACTGGGATCTTCCCATCTTCCTTTAAACATGCTGTTATAACTCCCTTACTGAAAAAGCCCTCTCTGGACCCATCCTGCGCTGATAACTACTGACCAGTCTCTAACCTGCCCTTCATCTCCAAACTTCTGGAACGCTTGGTCTACTCTCGCCTGATCCGCTATCTCTCTACTAACTCTCTTCTCGATCCTCTGCAATCAGGTTTCCGCACCCTACACTCCACGGAAACTGCTCTAACTAAAGTCTCCAATGATCTCCTAACAGCAAAAGATGGCTAGCAAAAAATCAATCTAAGACATAATGAAAAAAATCCAAAATCATCCCACAGGCTCCAAATACTGCACATGGTCAATCTTTGTGGCCAAGTCCATGAACTTGCAGAACAATTATACATACTGTAGGCATCCCAGAAATAGTCCCTCAAAGGGATCTTAGACAGATATGCAAATTTGTACTACAACCCCAATTCTAAAAAAGAGGGGGCACTGTCTAAAAGGTAAAGAAAACAAGAATGCAATGACTTGGAAATCTCTTATAGTCATATTTTATTCAGAACATAAACACATAACGTATCAGAAGATGAAAGTTAGACATTTTTCCATTCAATTTGAAGAAATTTAATTTAGAAATTGATGGCAGCAATAGAAATAAAAAAAACAGTTGGGACAGGGCTATGTGTACTATTGTGTAGCATCTCCTCTTCTTTTTTCACCATCTGTAAATATCTGGGGAGTGTGGAAACCAATTGCTAAAGCTTTGGGAGAGAACTGTTGTCCCATTCTTATCAAATGTCGGACTTTAGCTGCTCAACATTCCTGCGCCTCTTTACCAGATTATTTTATAACGCTCCAAATGTTTTTAATTGATCTACGGGCAGGCCAGCTCTGATTATCTTTGCTTCAGAGAGACTACGCCTAACCTTTTCCTTCTATACACAGTCATGTGACTTGAAATTGACCCTCTAGTAGTTTTTCATTATTATCTCTTACTTTTCCAGCCTTTTGTTAACCTTGTCCCATCTCTTTTGAGATGTGTTGCTGACCTCAGTTTCTAAATGAGGTTTTTGTAGATGGAATGAAAAATATGTTTCAGCTTCTGATCTGTGCTCTATGTTCTATTGTGACTAAAATACGGTTATAAGACATTTCTCAATCATTGCATTCTTGTTTTCTTTACATATTACACAGCGTCCCAATTCTTGGGGCATTGAGATTGCCCACAAACCTTGGTAAACAATGGAACACAACTGCAAAGTGGAAAGAGAATGGATACTTGGTCCAGGGCACACGAGTTTAGCGATAAAAGAGAGGAGAAACATCCACATAAAGATATTGTAATGTACCTTAACTATGTAGACAAAACAGCTATCTTGCCAGTATCTAAGAAGAAGAAAAATCAAACCTGGAGGATAGAGGGCACAGTATTCTAATCTTTGTGGGCCTCTCAGCCAAATCGACTTTTCTGAGTCCTCAGGAAGGTGCTTTTCGCCTGAGCCTCTTACCAAAAGCATTTTCTGATTCATCCTGCATTTCACCTAAACAGCAAATTAAATTATCGTGGACTGAAATAGCTGAAAACCCTCTGAGAAGTTCACTCAGAATTTACTAGAGAAAAAACTGCGCCAGAAGCCTCTTGTTAGCTGTCATGTGAGAAAATCTCCACTGAAGCCAGGCGATATGACTAAGGGCGGGGATAAATGCGGGTAACAGGTCTTATTTGTTCATACAAAACAGTCTCTAGTAAGTCTTGGGTTAAGATGAAGTTACAACACAAGCAGATAAATTCTGTAATCTTGTTTAGATGATCAGCTGGTCTCTTGCAGTTAGGGTGTGATCTATTATATCTTTCATTGTTGTGGCAGAGATGTTGGAAGTTTAATTTTTGTATGCTATTCTTCTGCTCATATAAAACTAAGCTCTGGGAATCTGAAAACAGATAATGGTGCTTTGCCATTTGAAAAAAAACTAAAAGCAAATAAAACACTCTTACAGAGGACATAGGGAACCGATGTGGATATAAATCGCCTGCAAAAATTATGGGTTGGAAAGGTTGTCGGCTTTTCTGATGTGATTTCAAAGTCGGGGTCTTGATACTACTATATAAAATAGTTTGCATGCAAAATAGTAATGTGACACAGCGGGTAAATGAATAAATTTGCTTTTGATGGGATCTTCTGAAGAAATCAGTGTAAACTATGTATATGGACCTAATGGTGAAAACAAGACATTTTTTCATGATTAGGGTAGGATTAGAATCACTAAAATCATAACATTTTGGGAAGAGACTTAAATAATGTACTAGACCAGAATAAAAACAGTAGACATTTGGGTATAAGGCAGATGTCCTTAAGGGCATATGATGTAGTCTTGTCACCATTCTTGGAGCTTTTGAACCTGGGCAATCCCTGGAGAGTTTTGCACCCTCAGGGAAGACAGTACTCTTGCTACTCAAAGGTCCATGATTTGTGGTCATGAATTGATTACATATTGATCTCAACTCCTCTTATCCCTTGTGTGCAGGATGCGGTCATGAGTAAATTGATTGCTTCAGGTCATTCTCCTGTAATGTATAAGAAATGGTTCAGATAGACTGTGGAAGCTGATGATTATCTTGCCACTGATTAAGTTTTCCAGACTCAACTTCAAGGCTGATGGTTGGAGCTTACGATTCTAAAACAGGGGTCCCCCTACTCCAGTCCTGAGGCCCCACCAACAGGTCATGTTTTCTGGCTTTCCTTAGCATTGCACAGGTGATATCATTATTGTCAGTACATTCTGTGGGAGATCCTGAAAGCATGACCTGTTGGTGGGCTGTGAGGGCTGGAGTTGGGGACCACTGTTCTAAAACAACAACATATTGTAAAGTCACAATTTCTATGGGATACTGCAAAAATGGTCATCAGAGATAATGATCTTAAAAAGAAGCTACAGCTGGAGAAATATAGCTTGAGACTGAGAAATGCTTATACCAACTTCCAATCGCATCCCTGATCATTGCCGAGATACATATGGCAGTCAGCTAAACATAGTTACATAGTTTGTAAGGACGAAAAAAGACAAGACGTCCATCCAGTTCAGCCTATTTTGCTAAAGTGTTACTAAAGTGTTGATCCAGAGGAATCTAGATGAAATGTGCATAAGAACTTTGGCTGGAAAAAAAGAATCCTTTTCTTGTAAGAAAGTGTATCTGTTTAAGTTTGGAAACAAAGAGAAGTGGCTGTTGGCTAAGTGAGCAAAAGTCCCATTTGCAACATATCACGCTCCAAATTTTCATGACAGTTCTGGAACTCTCCAATCCCACCCGCAAACGTTTAAACATTATTTTGAACGTTTCAATAAGAAACTATGTACCAAACAAATACACTTTATTTTATATTGGATGCTGTTTTACCACCTGTGCTAAAAGGAATATAATTTAATTTTCCAATATCAATGGAAGGATAAAATCAGCTATAAAGCATTTATTTCAAATGATGCACCAGGCTTGGTTTTAGAGGGAAGTTTAAATTTTTTTCAAGAGAATAGAGTTCTCCAGATTTAGTGTTCAGTGAATATAAGCAACAATAATATGACCTATATAAAATTGCTCTTTAAACCTGAAAAACATCTATTGCATGCTTTTTCCTATAGACCAATATGATTGATTAATGTAGATTTAAAACTCCTTGCCAAAATTTTGGCAGCCTAGATAATTTACTGCCATGACTAATTGCTCCACTGCAGGTCGGTTTTGTCAAGGGAAGATTGGTAGTTTCTACACAAAATTCTCTCATTTTTGGATGCTCTTAAAGTCAATTCTAGGGCTAATCTGTTCCCAGCAGTTCTGACCATAGATGTCAAGAAGGCTTTCTATAATGTGTCCTGGGACTAGCTCAAATTTTTTTTGTATAAAATGGTGTTTCAAGATCCCTTTCGAGGCTTTAAACATACACTCTAGCCCCTTTGGCTAGAATTTTTTCTCCCTTGGCTTTTTGTGTTCATCTTTTGAAGGATGTAGCTTTTCACCATTTTATTAAACATCTCCCTGGAGGGTCAAGACTGCTTATATTACTGATGACAAGAGGCGTGCATAATGCTTTTTTTTAATAATCCTTTGGAGGACAATCTGGCTTTAGGGTAAATATTTCAAAATGCCATTTGATTGATATTTTCCTAATATACATAATCTGAGGGTACCACTCAATTTAATCAATCCTCAATTAAATATTTGGGCATCAACAGTGGAAAAACCTTATGTAACCTAAATAGCCCCACACTTATACAAAATATTATTTCAGAACTGCAGAGATGGAATCATCTTCTATTGCCATTCACGGACAGGTGTCATATAGTTAACATGCTGAGGTTTTTAAAATACTTATATCCTTTACAGACAATCCCAGTTTTACTTAGACATTTACACAAAAATTTCATGGGGCTTTTGTTTCACAAATAAGGGGAAACAAATGCCAGAGAATAACTGTGCAAAAGCTGATGCTACCGCAAGACCAGGGAGGGATTGATTTCCCAGATATTAGACAATATAATGTGGCAGATACCCAGAGACAGAGGAATGACTGGATACAAAGATCTGACTTCATTTCTAATTACTCTCCTGAAACTAGACTATCTAACCTCTCGTGGCTTAGTACACTACTGCATACTAAATACACAGCCATACTATTAGAAATTAAACATTGCTACATTTCAAATTGAAGCCTGGAGGATCACAAGAGATGGCCTTTCGTTGTCCCATCTGTCCTCCAAACATCTAACAAAGGGACACCTAAGGCCAGGGCCAGACAGCATAGGACAAAAAACTCAGAGAAAACCAAATCCAAAAAAGCTTTTTTTGTCAAGTTCTTGTCAAAAACGGCTGGAAAAAATGACAGTTTTTTTGGACGTTTTTATTTTTTTGTCACTTTTTTGTCAAAGCTTTCTGGATGTTTTTTGAATGGTTGTAAGTCACTTTTGTAACATATGCACAATTTTACACGCCTTGGGCAGTTTCTCAATGGAAATGCTGCCAAAAAACTTGAAAAAAGACGCCAAAAACCCACCTAGTGGTTTACATAGACTTCTGTAGTAATTTTTCTGCTGGTTACCATCGGTTTTTACAATATGTTCCTAAAACCGCCAGAGCCAGAAAACGAGCAGAAAAAAATGACCTGTGTTGACTACATTTTGTTTTTTGTATTAAAGACTCTGAATATTATTTCATCATTTTTTCAGCAATTTCAAATTACTAAAACAGCCAAAACTCTGTCTTTTTTTTCTGACATAGCCTTAAATTCCCACGAGTGATTGAAAATAAAATGTTTACTGTTTGGAAAGGTATCACTTCTGTAAAACATATCCACCATACTAAAAAAGCCAGGTTCCTCACTTTCTCTGAGCTAAAAAATGTGTTTAACCTTTCCACTTAACACTCTATCATACCTACAAATTTCAAGCTTACTTCGACTAAGATTTAAAAATTTAAGTGAGGAATTTGGAACCCTGAAAAATTGTGGCACTGCTTGACCCGCAGACTTTTCTGTTTCAAAGAGTGAAGAAGCTAAATATTGTTATTCAATTGTTATTCATGCATATTCTTGATTGCATAAAGGTGCCTACTACTCTGATGCCTCCAACAAAAGATTTCCACAAGAAGCAGATGAAACACTTTGGGGGACATATGAAAATTGTCTAGTTGTAAGACTTTCCTTGTTGCCCAAAGCAACCAATCAGAGCTCCCCTTTCATTTCATATAATCCTCTGAAAACATTAAAGGGGATCTCTGATTGGTTGCTATGAGCAACAAAGAAAGTCTTAGACCTAGACAGTTTTCATACATGTGACCCTTTCTGTTTCCGGATAGATTCCCATTGGTCGGCAGAAACCGGCCAATCAGAATAGGAGCGACAGTGAACCATTAAAACCTATGGAGAACTATTGACCAATCAGAATCAAAGGCGGGACAGTTCCAAATACAGTAAAAATGCAGAAAAGAGCTGATTGACTGAGCTAGCGGGGGCTTGGCTATCTCGGCCAACCAGAATAGGATCGACAGGGAACCATTATATCCGATGGAGAAGTTTGAACCAATCAAAATCAAAGGCGGGACAGTTCAAAATACAGTAAAAATGCAGAAAAGAGCTGATTGGTTGAACTAGCGGGGCTTGGCTATCCCAGCCAATCAGAGCGCGAGCTGGGATAGCTCAGCTCGCGCTCTGATTGGCCGGGATAGCCAAGCCCCCGCTAGCTCAGCCAATCAGCTTTTTTCTGCATATTTACTGTCTTTTGAACTGTCCCGCCTTTGATTTTGAGTGGTCAAAACTTCTCAAGAGGATATAATGGGTCTTTGTCGCTCCTATTCTGATTGGCCGGCTTCTGCCGACCAATGAGAAGAGCTTACAGAATTTGAATTACTGCATTTCCCGGCAATTCTCTATATCCCAATTCCTGATGTAGCGCCGGTCTCGGCGACAAACGCGTTGTTCGGGTTTTAAAGGGATTTATGTTTATAGAAGGTTTGAGCTCTTTTTAGAGAATTTTTTTACAACAATATAAAATTTATTTTTTTTATTCATACTCCATGCCGCACGGCGCTGAGAGCCGAGATTTAATTGCGCTGATCTCTCCATAGACTACAATGGGAGAAGTAGCTCGCGCTCTGATTGGCTGGGAAAAGCCAAGCCCCCGCTAGTTCAACCAATCAGCTCTTTCAGCATTTTGCTGTTTTTTTGAACTGTTCCCGCCTTTGATTTTGATTGGTTTCAAACTTCTCCTAGGCTATAAGGGGTCCCTGCACTCCTATTCTGATCGGCCGAGATAGCCAAGCCCCCGCTAGTCAACCAATCAGCTCTTTTCTGCATTTTTACTGTATTTTAAACTGTCCTGCCTTTGATTCTGATTGGGCCCAATAGTTTCCATAGGTTTAATGGTTACTGTTGCTCCATTCTGATTGGCGGTTTCTGCCGGACCAATGAGAATAGCTTTCAGAATTTGAATTACTGTTTTTCCCGGCAATTTCCAATATCCTAATTCCTGATATTGCGCCGTTCTAGATTTTTGGAAAGTGATTTTTTTAATGTATTTTTTATTTTTGAGGTTTGAGCTCTTTTTCTGAGAATGTTTTCCGCCTTTATAAAGGCGTTTTTTTGGAATGATACTCCATGCTGCACGGGGCGGAGCGCCGAGATTTCTGTCGCGAGCTTCTATCTGTTTCCTCACATGTTACGTTCTCGCTTCACTTCGCCTCCGCCGGAGGATTTAGACCAAAATCAACCAGGTCTGCATGTCGGAGCTGCCGAGCACTGCAATGCGCCGCACTTTGCCGACTCGCGATCGTACATGCCTCGGAGTTATCGAACGCGCCGCGTCCCGCCCCGGAACGCCTACACCGCGCCCATTACCCGCCCCTTCATGCGGGGCGCAGCTGAAAGTGGCGAAGCTGCGCTAACACGCATCCCTGCGTCCGACAGGGGGATTCGGCCCAGGAGGCGCAGGTTACGCCAGAAAACAGGCGTAAAGCCCGTTCATACATGTCGCCCTATGTCTCCTAGGACAAAAATTTCACTTGACAAAAACAGAAAACTGGAAGGTTGAAACTTTAATAGTGGTAACACTGCTATAGAGATGAAAATCACGTCCTTTTAGGACAGTGTTTTACAACTCCAGTCCTCAAGTCCCACCAACAGGTCAGGATTTCAGGATTTCCTCCGTATTGCACCAGTGATATAATTATTGTCAGTGCGTTCTGTGGGAGATCCTGAAAACATGACCTGTTGGTGGGGCGTGAGGACTGGAGTTGAGAAACACTGCTCTAGGACATAAATGTTATTTGACACAAACAGGAGCTGCTCTGTAATATGCCAGGAGGACATAATCTTCATTTGATTCTATACATGAACATAAAACCCAAATGTAGTATAATTGAAATAAACTGTCTTAACCCTTTATAATTTCTATTCAGCTGTACCTAGTCACTGTATTCTTACCAGTAGCAGGTGTACTCCTGTGATATAGAAACGGTATCCACAAACGGGAAACTCCAGAGGGTAAATGATCCACGGTTTATTTTAAATATTAATCTTCAGGACAATACAAACAGCATCGAACGCTAATGCGTTTCAAATCCCACCGGATTCTTGTTCACAGCATACAAATACTAAGCGACCATCACACTTATATATACAATTAAAAAACATACGTCATGAAATCACATGATGTTGGGCGTTTCTTACCCATTAACACTAACAAAGCTAGCAATGGATCTCAACATAGGCATACTTTTAAATAGACCTGTATATTTTCTACAATTGTTTTAAAAATGCTCATATGTCCAAAACATGCACTATGTTGAATGGCTAATAAATGTACAAAAGATCATTACGTTTGTTTAACCCAAAGGGAAAACGTGTATCGCATGCCATTATCCAGTACGCTTCACGTATTCTAACTTTACGTTCCCAGTTACCTCCTCGTAAGGGTTTCATTAGTCTTTCAATTACCCCACAACGAAGATCTACAGTTCTACCTTCATGTGTCTCTACAAAATGTCTTACGGCACCCGATACATGTGTCTGTTTGTTATGGATACCAGCCAAATGTTCCGCAATCTCTGTTTGACTTTTCTAATGGTACTGCCTATGTACATTAAATTACATTCTTTACACAAAATATAATAAATTACATGGTCTGTCTCGCAGTTAGCATACTGTTTCAGCTTAAGTTGTGTTGTGTTTTTGCTATTTGAAAATGTGTTTCCTTTCATCACAAATGAATAGAGATTGCACTTACCCTTACCACAGGGATAAAATCCCTGGTACTGCAGCCATGTTTTAACCCTATTACTCACAAAGGTGCTTGGTGACAAATCATTGGCTAATGCAATTCCTCTTCTGGAGATACATTTAACCCCTTGTTCCACATACATTTTCAAAATGTCATCTTGTCGTAAAATCTGCAAATTTTGGTAGAAGGTTTTCTTAACCTCATCATAGTTATCACTAAATCTAGTTGAAAAACAATACATTTCTCAGAGCTGTCATTATTTTTATTATGATTTATTTTTTTACTTTGTTTGTTAAGTAAAGTGTGTTGTGTGGTATCTTTGATCTTATTAAAGGCTTCTTCCAGTAAATGAGGGGGATATCCTCTTTCCTTTAATCTCTTGTCAATTACCTCCTTCTCTATCAGAAAATCACTATTTAGGGAACAAGCCCTCCTTGCCCTAATATACTCCCCACTCGGAATTTCTGCGATTGTGTGTATGGGATGACTACTTACTGCTTGAAGCAATGTATTACTACAATGAGGTTTTCTAAATAACTTGGTCAGGACTCTTCCTGTATCCACTGCTCCCTCCAATTCCAAATCCAAAAATGAGATCTTCACTCTATAAAATGTAAACGTGAACCTTAAATTATGTTGGTTACTATTCAAATAGTCCACGAATTTAGGTATGTACGCCACATCGTGACCCCACACCAACAGGAGGTCGTCGATGTAGCGCCCATACCACACTATACAATCACCATATGGACTATCACATCCATACACTGCATGCTGTTCCCACCATGCCATGTACAGATTGGCGATAGTGGGTGAAGCTGACGCACCCATGGGAGCTCCCTCCACCTGCAGAAAAAAATCACTATCAAATCTGAAATAGTTATTTTCTAACAGAAAATTCACACTCTGAATTATGAACAGCTTTTTTTCTTCACCAAAATTTTCATCCTTACTCAGAAAAAATTCAATAGCCCTGATTGCTAAATGATGGGGTATGGTGGATCGTGCGGCTAAGCTGGAACAGGTGTTCCGTAATCAAGATGGTGAACAAGGCAGTAATTAAAGTATCTGTAACCTGTTCAAAACTCTTGAGAAATATAAGTTGCAAGAATTGAAGGTATGGTGGGACCATAACTCCCTCAAAAAATATTTAGAGAAAAATATGATTCCATGGGGACTCAGGATAAGGAAAATACCCACATTTATATATACGGAGGAGTTCCTTGACAAATGGAATGGAATTTTGACTGAATGTTCCCTAAAGCCTATAAATCTTATTTTGGAACATGAAAGTAATAAGTTGACGTTGCTGGAAGAAAATATCCAACAGGTACAGAGCCAAGTAGAAATATTTGCATCTGATCTGGAATACCTAATGTATGAAGAAAGAATGAAGAAAAATATAGAAAAAGTTGAAAATTATTATTGATAATAAAAGTAAAAAAATACCAAAGGGAAACATATACTTGGAGTCAAGAGAAACAGAGAACCCCGAGATCTATCCTGAAAAACAGACGGAGATATAGGGCACAAAATCGCAGTGTAAATTTTTCGGATACGGACATATCAGAAACAAGATCAGACTCTAGAGGTTTAGACGTATCTTATATGGGAAAATCTAACACAAGAAGTGCCAATAGGAATGAAAATGAGCGGTGAAAAAACGACAAAGAAGAAGGAGAGGGGGTCGCAAACATAAATCAAAAAAAGCAAAAGAAGAACACATCGGCCCGCAAGAAAATTTAACTGAGAATGGGATGAATAGTTTAGTGATATGGACTCCCACTATTTTGAGTGCAGGAAAGATTGAGGTCCTAAATAAGGGCCTGAATTTTGTCCCCAGTAGGAATTTTGACCTTTTTGACACAATTCTTGATGTGAATCGTTTTGCTAGATTCTTAACTGTTATGAGATTTTTTCACAATAAAGTAAGCACGGCAGAGAAAGATGGGGAAATAAGTGTAAATAAAGAAAAGGATAGGATCAATGAGTATGAAAGTTTAAACTTTAGTGAACAAAGGGCATTAAAAGCATTAAAAGATTTGGAGGAGGAGAGTGTAAATGTAACTAAAATGGAGGATGTAGATATACAACATGGGACTCCAAATCCATCATTTTATCCCCTACAAGCAAGGGTACCGGCTTTGGATGCCTTTCAAGAATCTATGGAGAGAGATTTTAAAAATTTACATAATAAAATTAGAGATAAAAAAGGTCATCATAAAAATTGGAAAGCTAAGAATAACTTGACATACTCTCAAAGAAAGGAATTGCAAGAATTAAAAAATAACAAAAGCCTTATTATTAAAAAATCGGATAAAGGCGGTCAAATTGTAGTGCTGGATGGTGGATTATACAAAAAGTTAGTACTAGAAATTTTGGAAGACACAAAAACCTATAGAAAATTGGAGATGGATCCAACCCAAGTCTTTAAGGCAAAATTGGAGAAATTATTGGAGGAAGGGGTTAGTACAGAAGTTCTAACAGAGAAACAAAAGAACTATCTATTTGAAAAAATCCTACTATCCCTGTCTTTTACGGAATACCCAAGACACATAAAAACCAATTTCCCCCTAAACTACGCCCAATACTTTCTAGCAATGGCTCGTTAAGTGAGAAACTGAGTAGCTGGGTGGACAATTGTCTGCAACTGATAGTTCGGATGCTTCCGGGTTATCTAAAAGATAGCACGAGCGTCTTAAAAGCTTTTCAGGATTTTACATGGAATGCATCCTACACTTGGTTATGTTGTGACGTGGTGAATTTGTATTCCACCATACCCCATCATTTAGCAATCTGGGCTATTGAATTTTTTCTGAGTAAGGATGAAAATTTTGGTGAAGAAAAAAAGCTGTTCATAATTCAGAGTGTGAATTTTCTGTTAGAAAATAACCATTTCAGATTTGATAGTGATTTTTTTCTGCAGGTGGAGGGAGCTCCCATGGGTGCGTCAACTTCACCCACTATCGCCAATCTGTACATGGCATGGTGGGAACAGCATGCGGTGTATGGATGTGATAGTCCATACGGTGATTGGATAGTGTGGGATGGGTGCTACATCGACGACCTCCTGTTGGTGAGGGGTCGCGATGTGGCGTCTATACCAAAATTCGTGGACGATCTGAATAGTAACCAACATAATTTAAGGTTCACGTTCACAATTAACAGAGTGAAGACATCATTTTGGATTTGGAACTAGAGGGAGCAGTGGATACAGGAAGAGTCCTGACCAAGTTATTTAGAAAACCTCATTGTGGTAATACATTGCTTCAAGTAGCAAGTAGTCATCCCATACACACAATCGCAGCAATTCCGAGTGGGGAGTATATTAGGGCAAGGAGGGCTTGTTCCCTAAATAGTGATTTTCTGATAGAGAAGGAGGTAATTGACAAGAGATTAAAGGAAAGAGGATATCCCCCTCATTTACTGGAAGAAGCCTTTAATAAGATCAAAGATACCACACAACACACTTTACTTAACAAACAAAGTAAAAAAATAAATCATAATAAAAATAATTACAGCTCTGAGAAATTTACTGTTTTTTCAACTAGATTTAATGATAACTATGATGAGGTTAAGAACATTTTTTACCAAAATTTGCAGATTTTACGACAAGATGAAATTTTGAAAATGTATGTGGAACAAGGGTTTAAATGTGTCTCCAGAAGAGGAATTACATTAGCCAATGATTTGCCACCAAGCACCTTTGTGAGTAATAGGGGTAAAACATGGCTGCAGTACCAGGGATTTTATCCCTGTGGTAAGGGCAGGTGCAATCTCTGTTCATTTGTGATAAAAGGAAACACATTTTCAAATAGCAAAAACACAAAACAATTCAAGTTGAAATAATATGTTAAAGGGGTTTTGCCAGGACGTGCCTTATCTGCTAAGAAGCAAATGTAAACAAGCCACGGAGCTGAGAGAGAGAGAGAGACAGACTGCCAGAGCACAGAGCCGTGCATAAGGGATCGTATGAAATGCTCACTCAAATAATCAAACTACAACTTGTGGATTCTGTATACAAAAGACAACAGCTTTCTCCACAGCAGCTTGAAAGCTTCTTCATGTTCTCTGTCATCAGTTTAAAGCAGGGATTCTACTCGGGAACAATCACACTACAACTAGTGGTTTTCTGTATGCAAAAAACAACATATTTCTACCGGTGCCTTGGAAAGCTTCTGCAGCTCAGACTCATCAGATAAGAAGCTTTCTCTGCTCAAGCCCGGCCGGCAGCTCTTGTCAGGATGTATCTAATAGAAGCTTTTAAGTAACTAAGGGCAGGTAAAGCAGCCTGTAGCTCTCTCAGGCTGCAATTTTTGTAATCACATATATTTAGAAAAGTGATTCAATACCCATTTTGGAGGATCCCACTTCAACATTACATCGTGGCAAAACCCCTTTAACTGCGAGACAGATCACGTGATATATTATCTTTTGTGTGAGGAATGTAACCTACTGTATATAGGTAGCACTATTAGAAAAGTGAAACAGAGGATTGCGGAACACTTGGCTGGTATCCGTAACAAACAGACACATGTATAGGGTGCCTTAAGACATTTTGTTGTGACACATGAATGTAGAACTGTATATCTTCGTTCTGTGTTAATTTAAATAGTAATGAAACCCTTACTAGGAGGTAACTGGGAACGTAGAGTTAGAATACGTGAAGCGTACTGGATAATGGTATGCGATACACGTTTTCACTTTGGTTTAAACAAACGTAATGATCTTTTGTACATTTATTAGCCATTCAAAATAGTGCATGTTTTGGACATATGAGCATTTTTAAAACAATTGTAGAAAATATACAGGTCCATTTAAAAGTATGCCTATGCTGAGATCTATTGTCAGCTTTGTCAGGGTTAATGGATAGGAGACGCCCAACATCACGTGATTTCATGATGTATGTTTTTTAATTGTGTATATAAGTGTGATGGTCGCTTAGCATTTGTATGCTGTAAACAAGAATCCTGTGGGATTTGAAACGCGTTGGCATTTGATGCTGTTTGTATTGTCCTGAAGATTTACATTTAAAATAAACCGTGGATTATTTACCCGCGGGAGTTTCCCATTTGTGGATACAGTTTCTATGTTTGGGCGTTGACTGGCAGCCCTCCGTGTGGATCTGATGTCCATGGAAGCACTGCAACGATTGCAGGAAGGGTGAAGAAGTGCGATTACACACTAGCAACAGTGGTGAATACGTCTCGGGGTAAGCAGCAGTGTATCTTTTCTATTGGGTACTCCTGTGATGTGGAATCAGTGACATCTACTCCTGTCTTCTGCCAGCACACACCAATCATATGTCTAATGGAAACAGAAGAAAGGAAGGAAAAGTGTGTCAAACTGTACATACGGCATTCCAGCCTTTTTAAGCAGACATTTAACATTTACCTCTGATGAAAGTCTAAGATGTATGCCAATGTAAAGGCATGTTCTCTGACTGATGTCTCACATAGTGTCCAATTATATAATAATAGTAGAAAAGTTTTCTACACAGTATTTCTTTTTTTTTGCAGTTTTTGTACATTTGGTACCCCCTTGGAAAGCCGGGTTTTAAAAATTTTTGGGCACTGTTTCATTTTCTACCTCCTTTTCCTTTGGCTTTACCTTGTTTCAAAA
>JAODAL010034068.1:0-44763 GCA_025379985.1 Phyllomedusa bahiana | reverse complement strand
TATTCGGATAAAAAAAAGGTTTTTTTTTTGGCACCTTTCAATTCACCTGGGGTGACTACAAAATTGCTGATTCAAATTTAACTGCAAAGTAGATCTATCAACAAAGCTTGGCCCTGCGCCAAAAGTGAAAAAACACGTAACTGAAATGTATCGGATAATAAAAGGTATTTTTGGCACCTTTCAATTCACCTGTGGTGACTACAAATTGCTGTATTCAAATTTAACTGCAAAGTAGTCTATGAACAAAGCTTGACTGACCAAAGTGAAAAAACACGTATCTGAAATGTATTCGGATAATAAAAGGAATTTTGGCACCTTTCAATTCACCTGTGGTGGCTACAAAATTGCTGTATTAACAATTAAATGCAAAGTAGCTCTATCACAAGTCTGCCTGTGCCCAAGTGAAAAAACACGATCGTTCAAATGTATTCGGGATAATAAAAGGGTATTTTTGGCACTTTCTTTTCACCTGTGGTGACTAACAAAATTGCTGTATTCACATATAACTGCAAGGTTGCCTCAATTTGGAACAAAGCTATTAGTTCGCCAAAGTGAAAAAACACGTATCTGAAATGTATTCAGAAATAAAAGATGTTTGGCACGCCTTCCAATTCACCTGTGGTGACTACAAAATTTACCTTTCTGTTAGTTCACATTTAAATGCAATGATGCCTCAATGAACAAAGCAGTAAGTTCGCCAAAGTGAAAAAACACGTATCTGAAATTATTTCAGGTATAATAAAATGTATATTTGGTTACCTTTCAATTCACCTCTGTGGTGACTTACAGTACAAAATTGCTGTATTGACATTAACCTGCAAAGTAGCTCTATCAACAAAGCTGGCCTGAGCCAAAGTGAAAAAACACGTATCTTAAATGATTCGGATAATACAAAGGTAATTTTTTTGGCACCTTTCAATCAACCGGTGGTGACTAAAAAATTGCTGTAATTCACAATTAACTGCCAAGTTGCCTCAATGAACAAAGCTTGTATTGCGCGCAAAGTGAAAAAAACACGTATCTTAAAGTATTCGGATAATAAAAGGTATTTTTTGGCACCCGTCAATTCACACTGTGGGTGACTACAAAATTTCTGTTTTCACCTTAAGTTGCAAAGGTGCCTCAATGAACAAAGCTTAAGTGCGTCAAAGTGAAAAAACACGTATCTGAAATGTCTTCCAATAATAAAAGTTATTTTTGGCACCTTTTCACTCACCTGTGTTTGAACTACAGAAATTGCTGTATCACATTAAGTGCAAGTGCCTCAATGAACAAGCTGTAGTGCGCCAAAGTTGAAAAAAACACGTATCTGAAATGTAAATCGTAAATAAAAGGTATTTTTGGTACCTTTCAATCCACCTGTGGTGACTACAAATTAAAGTATTCACATTTAAGTAGCACGGTGCTCAGTGAACAAAGCTGTAGTGCGCCAAAGTGAAAAAACACGATCTGAAATGTATTCGGACAAAATAAAAGGTATTTTGGCACGCTTATCAATTCTCTGAGGTGACTACAAAATTGCTTAGTTCCAAATTTTAACTGCAAAGTAGCTCTAATCAACATAGCTGGCCTGCGCCAAAGTGAAACAAAAACACGTACTGAATGTATTCAGATAATGAAAAGGTATTTTGGCGACCTTTCAAATCACCTGTGTGACTACAAATTGCTATATTCACATTTAAAGCGTGCCAGGTGCCCAATCCAACAAAGCTGTAGTGGCGCCAAAGTGAAGAAACACGTATCTGAAATGTATTCGGATAATATAAGGTATTTCCCACCTTTCAATTCACCTGTGTGTGACTACTAAATTGGCGTATTCTCACATTTAAGTGCAAGGTGCATCATGAACAAAGCTGTCGTGCGCCAAAGTGAAAAAACACGTATCCATGAAATGAAATTCGGATAATAAAAGGTGTTTTCTGGCACCTTTCAATTCACCTGTGTGACTACAAAATTGCTGTAATAACAATTAACTGCAAAGTACTCTATCAACAAAGCTGGCCTGTGCCAAAGTGAAAAAACTACGTATCTGAATGTATTCGGTATAATAAAAGGTATTTTTGGGCAACTTTCTATTCTCACTGTGGTGACTACAAAATTGCTGTATTCACTTTTAACTGCAAGGTGCCTCAATGAACAAACCTGTAGTGCGCCAAAGTGAAAAACACGTATCCTAATGGTATTCAGATAATAAAAGTATTTTTGCACCCTTCAATTCACTGTGGGTGACTACAAAATTCTGTATTCACATTTAATGCAAGTGTGCCCACATGAACAAAGCTGTAGTTCGCCAAAGTGAAGAAAACACCGTACTGCAATAGTAAATCGGATAATAAAATGTATTTTTGGTACCTTTCAATTCAACCTGTGGTGACTACAAAATTGCTGTCATTGACATTTAAACTGCAAAGTAGCATCTATCAACAAAGCTGGCCTGTCCACAAAGTGAAAAAACATGTATCTGAAATGTATTCGGATAATAAAAGGTATTTTTGGCACCCTTCAATTCACCTGTGTTGACTACAAAATTTCTTGTATTCACATTTATAAGAGCAAAGTGCCTCAATGAACAAAGCTGTAGTGCGCCAAAGTTAAAAACACGGTATCCTGAATGTATTCGAATAATACAATGTATTTTTTGGCACCTTATTCAAATTTCAATACCTTGTGGTGAGACTACAAAATTACTGTATTCACATTTAAGTGCAAAGGTGCCCTCAACTGAACAAAGCTGGTATGGCCCAAGGTGAAAAAACACGTATCTGAAATGTAGTCGTATAATAAAAGGTATTTTGGCACCAATCAATTCACCTGTTGCACTACAAAATTGCTGTATTCAAAATTACCTGCAAGTAGACTATCAACAAAGCTGGCCTGCGCCAAAGTGAAAAAAACACGTATCTAGAAAATGTATTTGGATAATAAAAAGTAGTTTTTGGCACCTTCAATCAACCTGTGGTGACTACAAAATTGGCTGTATTCACAATTTAAAGTGCAAGGTGCCTCAATGAACAAAGCTTATGCGCCAATTGGAAAAAACACGTATCTGAAATGAATCGAATAATAAAAGGTATTTTTGGCACCTTCAATCACCTTGGTGACTACAAAATTGCTGTATTCACATTTAAGTGCAAGGAGCCTGCAATGAACAAAGCTGTAGTGCCCAAAGTGAAAAAACACTATCTGAAATGTATTCGAGAAAATAAAAGTATTTTTGGCACCTATAATTCACCATGGTGACTATAAAATTATTGATTGTTTCGCTATACTATCAAATGAACTGCAGAAGTAATCTATCAACAAACCTGGCCTTCGCCAAAGTGAAAAAACACGTAATATGAAATGTATTCAGGATAAGAAAATGGTAATTTTTGGCAACCTTTCAATTCACCTGTGGTGACTCACAAAATTGCTGTATTCCACATTTCAGTGCAAAGAGCCTCAAAGAACAAAGCTGTAGTGCGCCAAAGTAAAAAACATGTATCTGAAAATGGTATTCGGATAATAAAAGGTATTCTTGGCACCTTTCAATTCACGGTGTGGTGACTACAAAATAGCTGTGTTTCACATTTAAGTGCAAGGTGTGCCTGCAATGAACAAAGCTGAGTGCGCCAAAAGTGAAAAAACACGTATCTGAAATGTAATTCGAATAATAAAAGAATTTTTGGCACCTTTCAATTCACCTGTGTGACTACAAAATTGCTTGTATTCAATTTTAAGTGCAAAGAGCCTCAATGAACAAAGCTGTAAGTGCGCCAAAGGTGAAAAAACACGTATCTGAGACTATATCGGATAATAAAAGGTGTTTTTTGGGCACCTTTCAAATTCCACACTTGTGAGACTACAAAATTGCTGTAATTCACATTTAAGTGCAAGGAGGGCCCTCAATGAACAATAGCTGTAGTGCGCCAAAGTGAAAAAACACATATCTGAAATGATACGATAATAAAAGGTAATTTTTGCGCACCTATCAATTCACCTGATGCGACTACAAAATTGCTCTATTCAAATTGAAACTGCATAAGTAGATCTATCAACAAAGCTGCCTGCGCCAAAGTGAAAAAACAACGTATCTGAAATGTATTCGGATGATAAAAAGGTATTTTGGCAACCTTTCAATTCACCTTGTTGTGACTACAAAATCGCTGTATTCACATTTAAGGCAAGGTGCCTCAAAGAACAAAGCTGTAGTGCGCCAAATGAAAAAACACGTATCTGAAATTGTCTTCGAATATTTAAAAGGTATTTTTGGCACCTTTCAATCACCCTGTGGTGACTACAAATTGCGTATTGACATTAAACTGCAAAGTAGCTCTATCAACAAAGCAGGCCTATGCCATAGGTGAAAAAATCACGTATTGAAATTATTCGGATAATAAAAGGTATTTTTGGGCACCTATCAATTCACCTGTGGTGACTACAAATTTGCTAATTCAAAATTTTTACTACAAAGTAAGATCTATCAACAAAGCAGGCCTGCGCCCAAGTGAAAAATCACGTATCTGAAAGAAATCGAAATAAAAGGTATTTTTCCACCTTTCAATTCACCTGTGGTGACTACAAAATTGCTGATTCCCACATTAAGTGCAAGTGCCCTCATGAACAAAGCGCTGAGTTGCGCCAAAAGGAAAAAACTACTTAACTGAAATTGTATATCGGATAATAAAAGGTATTTTTGGCACCTTTCAAATTCACCTGTGGTGGCTACAAAATTGCTGTATTGACAATTAACTGCAAAGTAGCTCTATCAACAAAGCTGGCCTTGCCAAAGTGAAAAAACACGTATCTGAAATGTATTCGAGATAATAAAAGGTAATTTTTTATGGAACCTTACTATTCACCTGTGGTGAGCTACAAAATGCTGTATTCACATTTAACTGCAAGTTGCCTTCATGAAACAAAGCTGTATTCGCGCCAAAGAGAAAAAACACGTACTGAAAAATGTATTCGATAATAAAAGGTATTTTGGTACCTTTCAATCACCTGTGGTGTTTACAAAATTGCTTAGTTGACATTAACTGCAAATAGCTCTATCAACAAGCTGGCCTGTGCCAAAGTGAAAAAAACAAGTAATCTGAAATGTATTCGGATAATAAAAGGTATATTTGCACCTTTTCAATTCACCTGAGTGTGACTACAAAATTGCTGTATTCACATTTAACGCAAGTTTGCCTCAAATAACAAAGCTGTAGTGCGCCAAAGTGAAAAAACACGTATCTAAAATGTATTTGGATAATAAAAGGTTTTTTTGGGCACCTATCAATTCACCTGTGGTGCCTACAAAATTGCGGGTATTCAAATTTAACTGAAAAAGTACCCTCTATCAACAAAGCTGGCCTGCGCCAAAGTGAAAAAACACGTATCGAAATGTAATCGGATAATAAAAGGTATTTTTGGCACCTTTCAATTTCACCTCTGGTGACACAAAATTGCTGTATTCCATTTAACTGCAAAGTACTGTATCAACAAAGCTGTACTGCGCAAAGTGAAAAAAACACGTATCTGAATGTATTAGGATAATAAAAGGTATTTTTGGCACCTTTAAATTCACCTGTGGTGACTACAAATTGCTGTATTCACATTTAACTGCAAAGTAGTTTTATCAACAAAGCTGGCCTGCGCCAAAGTGAAAAAACACGTTTTGAAATGTATTGGGATAATAAAAGGTATTTTTGGCACCTATCAACCTGTGTGACTCCAAATTGCTGGATTCTTTTTTTAAAACTGCAAGGTTTGGCTATATCAACAAAGCTGGAATGGGCAAAATTGAAAAAGAACACCTATCTGAAATGTATACTGATAATAAAAGTGAGTTTTGCACCTAACAAAGAGACCTGCAGTTACTAGAAAAGATGTGTATCCTAATATAGTTTCATAGTTTCATAGTTTGTAAAACCGAAAAAAAGACGAGACGTCCATCCACACAATAAGAAAAAAATGCTCACCTACTTTGCTGGGCTAGTCCATATGCATATCGAGCTACCACGTAGCCGTCACCCCTCCGTCCCGGGTCTCCCCCGGGCCCCAAGCGGTCTTGTCACTGTTTTCAAACAGATATCCGGGTGCAGTTCCAAAGCGAGGTCTGCACCGCAAAAAAACTCCAGGCTCCGGTAAATCGTAAGAAATGCAGCTTTATTTCCAATAGTTAAAACACAGCAGTGCACAAACTAAGTCACAGACCATATTGCAACGAATCTGACGCGTTTCAGGTATTACACTCTTGCTCACAGATGGCAAATCCTATGTTTAGCTTGTATAAATTTAAAATAAAACATAAAACCAATCATATGCAGTTTCTATGATCAAAATGGTTCTATTACGTTCACCTCTTAAAGGGAAGACACTCATTGCATACATTGTATCAATGTGTGTCTAATAGCAAGGGGAATCCCCTCAATATATATAAAAACAGGTCTGTTCTGTAATTAAGGGCCCCGTGGTACCCTTGTACCCATCTTAAAATCCAATAGGCCCCTCTCTGTCTTAATTTCTTTCCCCAATTTTCCCCCTATGTCAGGGCACGTTACATGTTCTATAGCATAGTATCTAAGATTACCAGTCACCTTTATGGATTTCTAGGAAGTGCTTGCAGCACCCGAACGGACCCTTGCCTTTTCCCTTTATACTCGCAATTTTCCATTATGCGAGTCTTTAAATTTACGTGTCGTGCTCCCTACATATCTTTTTTGACACATTGTACACTCAATAACGTACACAACGATCTACGGGAATTTCTCCTACTAGCAATCCAGTTTCTCTTAAAAAGTAATTTCTTTAAATTTGACAAAACATACTATTTGCAACTAGTAGGGGCACCTATGGGTGCAACAGCTTCCCCATCATTGGCTAATATTACAATGGCATGGTGGGAGCACCATGCCATTTATCATATTGATAACCCTTATCTGGATTGCATAGTGTGGTATGGGCGTACATCGACGACCTCTTGATTATATGGGGTCGCATGTGGCGCTCATACCACCCTTTTTGGAATATCTCAACCAAAATCATTTTAATCTACGCTTTACTGGCACGTGGAGTAGAAACAAGATTCCTTTCCTAGATATTCTCCTTAAGGGAGATATAGAGAGGGGAGAGGTAAATACTAGGATGTTCCCGGGAAAACCCAAATCAGGTAACTCCGTCCTCAGGGCAGACATTTTGTCACTTTCCGGGAACAATAAAAGCTATACCAACATGGGAATACTTTAGAGCGCGAAGGATGCACATTGGAAGAGGACTTTAGGGGGGCACCCAAATGATATTAATATAGATTACAGAAGGGATTATAACGGAGATCTAAAAATACAAAAGAAAAAGTAAAAATAAAACTCAACAGCAATTGATAGCTGTGGGGGAAGGAAATCACCGAGAAAAGAAACCCCCTCTCAATAAAAAAATCAATATTCACCATAAAAAAAGCAACAAAATTTAGAGAGATTAAATCTATATTCCATAAAAAAATTAAATCCACGCAGGATGAAACATTGGGTGAAATTATCAAGGATGGGGGTACTTTGTGCCTAGAAAAATCAAACACAGGGAAAAAAAAAAAATCACCCAGCACCTAAGGGGAGGAAATCAAATGGAAAACATGGTTGTCTCAGAAAGGGTTCTTTAATGTGGCGGGAACAGGTGCAAGTATCATTTTAGCATTAAAACTAGCACCTTTCAGGACGCCAAAATGGTAGAAGAATTTCAGATCAAACAATTTTTAAAACTGTAACACTCATCACGTTGTGAACGTTTATTAAGTGTACAATGTGTCAAAAAAGATATGTGGGAGCACGCGACATCGTAAGTAAAAGAAAACTCGCATAAGGGAACATATTGCGAGTATAAAGAGAAATCAGGGGTCCGGTGGGGTGCTGCCAAGCCTTCCTAGAAATCCATCAAGGTGACGGTTGAATCTTAGATACATGCTATAGAACATGTAACGTGCCCTGACAGAGGGGGAGATTGGGGAAAGAAATTAAGACAGAGAGAGGCCTTTTGGGATTTTAAGACTGGGTACAAGGGTACCACAGGGCCTTAATTAAGAACAAAACCTGTTATATATATTTTTTGAGAGATTCCCCTTGCTATTAGACACACTTTGGATACAATGTATGCAATGATTTGTCTTCCCCTTTAAGAGGTGAACGTAGTAGAACCATGTGATCATAGAAACTGCATATGATTGGTTTTATGTTTATTTTAAATATACAAGCTAAACATAGGAATTGCCATCTGTGAGCAAGAGTGTAATACTCGAAACGCGTCAGATTCGTTTGCAGTATGGTCTGTGACTTATTTTTGTGCACTGGCTGTGTTTTAACTATTGGAAATAAAGCTGCATTTC
Organism: Phyllomedusa bahiana; assembly: GCA_025379985.1. NCBI lineage: Eukaryota > Metazoa > Chordata > Amphibia > Anura > Hylidae > Phyllomedusa > Phyllomedusa bahiana. Next base: position 36,422 of record JAODAL010034068.1, on the reverse strand, counting down.
TTACATTACCGGAGCCTGGAGTTCTTTGCGGTGCAGACCTCGCTTTGGTAACTGCACCCGGATATCCTGTTTGAAGCAGAGACGTCCATCCAGTTCAGCCTGTTGTGCTAAGGTGTTGATCCAGAGGAAGACAAAAAAAAAACAATGAGGTAGAAGCCAATTGTCCTCATTTTAGGGAAAAATTCCTTGCCGACTCCAATCTGGCAATCGAAAAAATCCCTGGATCAATGACCCCTCTCCAGAATCCTAGTCTCTATAACTTGTTATATTATTATGCCCAGAAATGCATCCAAACCCTTTTTGAACTCTGTTAGTGAATTCACCATGACAAGTTCCTCTGGGAGAGAGTTCCACAGTCTCACTGCTCTTACAGTAAAGAATCCCTTTCTATGTTTATGTAGAAACTTTTGTTCCTCAAGACGTAGAGGATGCCCCCTTGTTCTAGGATACAGTCCTAGGTATAAATAAATCTTGGGAAAAGATCTCTATATTGGGCCTTTGATGTATTTAAACATATTTATTTTTGTCCCCCCCGAAGCCGTCTTTTCTCTAAACTAAATAACCCTAATCTTGCTAATCTTTCTGGGTACTGTAGTCCACCCAGTCCTTTTATTATTTTTGTTGCCCGCCTTTGTACCTGTTCAAGCTCTACAATGTCTTTCCTGTGCATATATAAGTTCAGGCTGCCCAATATCCAGGAAATATTTCAATAGAAAACTGTTAATAATAAAGCCATTGCAGTGCAATGTCTACACTAAGTCTTGGTGAACTATATCCAGTATTCTTTAAAGAGCTTGTCTGTGTTCGCCCGCAGCCCCCACCCCCCCTCGCTCCCTCCGGTGACTTTACAGCAGTAGATGCTCCTATAAAATTCTCTACCTAACAACAAAAATCTTCAAATCTCTGATCTAACTAAGTTGTAAGGATCACAGCTAACCCGAGAGCTTTCTCTGTTGGAAAAAATAGAATAATTTTGCTGAGCTGTTTGGGCACAGGGAGGGGCGCACGTCCTACTGCTATGAGACGCTGACAGACACTGATCATGAACAGGAAGGGCTGTTCTATGTAAAAACGAGGTCATGTGATTTTCCCGCCAATCGCAACCATACACATCCCAATCATGACGTCGCACACACATCTCACCCTGCTCTATTCTGTAAGCTGATTTGCTGGCTGCCAAAATGACAGGAAGCGCCGAAAATGGCGCGATATTAATAGATGATGCACAGATTTTAACCTAAATTATCGCGTGATCTAAAAAATCCGATCAACATAAAAACTGTGCCGATTTCAACTTTGTCAATAATAATCGCTAAACACTATTCATAAGTAAGCATATACATTGGTAGATCAGCATGAATAAGTTGTCTCCATTGGGCAAAGGAAGGCAACTTCGGCGGTTTCCAGTTCAGCAATAGAGTTTTTCTTGCATAGAACATTAGTCATCTCTACAACTTTCGTTCATTTTAGTTGGAATAAGTTTCTTTACCAAACTCAACAGGCACATACATATACATATTCTAAAATTAACCAAAACGGAATGTTTGGCCTATGGATGAGCAAATAGTTTTTACGGAACGACACAGTCCCAGGGATTCAGCGCATATGCCCTGGGTCCTTGGGACATCCCGAAAAATCAGGACTTTTTCCTGCCACCCCAGGATAATGGGAAATGGTCTCCATCTCGGGACTGTCCAACCCAAATCGGGACAGTTGGAAGGTATGATCACAGTGCTTTTCTTTTTTAACCTTGTTGTAGAAATAAATGCACTCTGCTTTATTACATATGTTGAGTTGGATTGTAATGTGGTGACTGATACAGTTTAGTGACTCTGTGTCTTTTCACTTTGCTGCAGGTAAAAGGATTTGCCTGGCAGAAATCCTAGTACAGATGGAGCTGTTTATTCTCTTAATCAGCATACTGCAGAACTTTCACCTGAAGTCACCAGTACCTCCAGAGGACTTGGATATCACCCCAGTTGTATCTGGTTTGAGAAGTTTATCCAAACATTACACATTGGCTTTCATCCCTCGTTGAATATTAACTTTTCTATGCCTCACATTTCACTGTCAAATGTTTTGAGTAAACATGTGATTTCCATTGCAAAACCTATTAACAAATATGCTACTATAAATGCATGTGTTTACAGAGGAGTCACATGAAGCTTCAAAGCAAAATCTGCAGCAGGGCTCTGCAAGTATCATTCCTCTATAATTTTGGTCTCTTTGTTAGGGAAACTTGTAAGAAAATTGCCAAGTGGGGTGTGAGATGGAATGAACCCCTACAGGCTTTCATTGGTTGGAGTGGATGATGAAGCATCAGCATAGCCTTTGCAGAAGAACATAACCTGGCTTTTTGCTCTGTAGAGATACTGATGCTTCACAATTTCAATAATTAATAACCGTTGGTGGTGTTACCTGGTGGGTCGATGTGTCACAAACTTGCAATATGTTTCTGTCTTATGCATCGGGGTCTAGTGCTCACAGTTTCTAGCTCACTTAGGTCCTTTACTAAGGTGAGCAACACAAAGTTTCTGCATATCAGTCACCAGCCCTGATTCATGGTGTGATATCCTCCAGTTCCACACTGTACCAGTACCACTCACTTGGATTCCACTGATGGTACCGTTGTCACACGTCCCTGCTGTAATAGTGTCCCAGATGTCAATAATGTCTCTCTCTTATACCAGGAGTCTTCAGGCCCCAGCTGTCTCCTCAACTGCTCCTCACTGTTACTACCAGGAATTCTGCAGCTCACTTACTTCAGGGCACCAGCTCCTTATAAACTCAGTCTAGCCAACAGTCTCAGCTGGCTGTAATTCCAGCCAATGGTATCTTGTCACACAAGTCAGGAGCTTATTCTCACTTCTCCATGCAATGTAACCACACACAGTGACAGGAAGCACCTGTATCATGAGGGCATAGAAATCTGCCTACTGAACAGTCACCTGCAACCAAATACACCATATACACCCCAGCAGTGGGCTTTACCATGTCGGTATGCAGGTGTCTTTGCATTAATTCCTTCTTTATGTTAGCCATCTCCTTAACCCGTTAATGACATATGATGTATGCGTACATTACACTGAAGGAATGGAACTATGGGCAGCTTACTCGCTCATTAATTATAGCTGACACCCGCCATTAGAAGCAGGGATCAACGCCGTCTCTGATCCCTACTGTTTAACCCGTAAGACTCCGCATGCACGTCCATGCCATCTAAATGAATGAGAAATGGTGCGTAGCACAATTCCTCCTTCCAATTGGTCCTCCTGTGAAAAGAAGGATGTGCAAGTGATTGAAACCCCATACTGGTCAAGTACTCTAGAGGAATTACAAGTTAAAAAGTTACACATAATTGGTATCACTGCGTCAGTGAAAGGAAGATTTATTAAAATATAATATCATTTATACTTTATGTTAAATACAACAGAAGAATACAAATTCTAAATGCTTTTTGATCATTTCATGTCCTCAAAAAATTAGAATAAAGTGATAAAAAGTCACAAGTATCCCAAAATGATGCCAAAAGTAACTACACACCAGCCCACACAAGATCTGCCCTCACTCAGCTCTAGTGGAGTAAAAGCCAAAAAGTAATTAGTTGCTGAAAATGGCGCTGTAATGAAATGAAAATAAAAAGAATGTTTTTATTTTTTTAAAAATATTAAAACATAACTCAAACTCTACACTTATTTTATCACCATAATCGTATGCATCTTCAGAATACTGATAACATGTCAATTATATGGAACATAAACTATAAAATCTAACCCTCTGCAAAAATGTTGCAGTTACATTGGTTTCACATTTCACCTCAATTTTTTTCAGGTTTCTCAGTACATTATATGGTACAATTAACAGCACTATTAAAAAGTGAGTCTTGTTCCGCAAAAAACAAGCCCTTATACAACTATGTAGATGGAAAACTAAAAAAGCTATGGCTCTTTGAAGACATATATAAGGGCATGCATTAGGGTTGTCTGTTTTTCCCCCTACTTTTTAATATAGCTATTAAATATCTCACTAAATCTCTTGATGACTCATCTTTCTATTATGACATTTGTGTGGGGTCCAAAAAAATCAAATTAGCTATGTTTCGTGATGATAGAAGTCTTTTTAAGTCTTCCCTGAAAATTGAGCTTTTGGGATCTTGGATCAATTAAAATGCTTTTACAGTTTTGCAGATTTTCATGATTACATATCTAAAAGTGACATGCAAGAACTAACTTCCAACAGCCAACAGTTTTTTGGGGCAGAATTTGGGCATTAATATTAAACCAGTGAACTCCCATATTACATACTTGGGCATATAATTTGGCAAAGCTCTGAGAAATGCACAGAAGCTGAACAACTTCTTCAATAAAGGGTTTTACCATGAGGCCATTTCATGTCTGATTTGTCCTGCTTCAGCTTTCAGTGTATTCAAAAGGGGTTGTGTATGATTTGTTTGAACTGTATATCATGTGACCCAGCAGGCTAACATCACTATGTCTTTCCCCTCATTGTGCTCACTGTAGTAAAACCAAGGTCTGTTTATATAAAAAACTGTGAGTAGCTGAAATGTAGATGAATGATTAGTGCTTCTGCCTTTCAGCAAAGGGGTCCAAGGTTCAAATCAATGCAGGAACCAAAGATATGATTTTTTTATTTTCTCAATGCACATAACTGATTAAAGTTTCTTTTTTTCTTTTTATTTGTTTGCACTGTTTGACTAATTACTAAGAAAGTAGTAAACCTATAAATATAAGGGCCAATCAAACAGAGTGGATACCACAAACACAAAAAATACCAAAAGAAATTGTATCCAATACAATAGTATAGAAATGTAAAAACAATATTTTATTAGATCTTATTATAAACAATAAAAGATATAACAGTAACAGACAAAATCACACCCAAATAAAAATATACCCAACTAATCCCACTGAAACATAATGCTATACATCATATAGGTGATAACAGTATCAAAACATCACATAAATAAATACAAAAACATCAATTCAATACATCACCAAGGGTCAGCGGATTAGAGTGAACCAAAACACCCCAATGCGCGTTTCGCCTGCGCTTTTTCAAGAGGAATGATAATTACTAAGAAATACAGACAGGAGTAGAATGACAGCTCATGGGGTTAAACACTCACTCTGCAGTGAGTGTGTATGATTACTAAGCAGGGAAGAGAATGATAGTAGTTGCCTGATAGGAGAGGTGATGTCTGAGCAATGTGCGGCCAGGACTGAGGAGTTCTCATCACTGGTCGTATTCTCTAGAGACAAGCTGTACACTATGTATCACTAAGGTAGCATAAATAAAAGTGGTACAAAATTTTGAATAATGATGAATGGAAAAAAATGTTTATTTAATGTGCAATCTTCTCACATCAATTTGCTTTGTGATAAAACCCCTTTAAGATTGACAAAGAATTGCAGAGGTTAGGGAATCTCTTTATGTCCCTTTATGGTAGCCTTACCCAAGCTATTATACCCCGTTAAGACATATTATCTAAATTCACTATTCATCAGATTTATATGGAAAGAAACCAAAAATCACTTTACAAAAACCTATATTGCACAAGAATGTTGACACTAAAGCTACATTAGTAGCACCTTGGGATCTTTTGTCACCTTTACACTCTAAATATATTTATTGGCCAGAGATGTCAAAAAGAGCAATCATACTCTAGTCACATATAAAGAAGTGAGGAAAATATATGGTCTTCACTCCTTATCATCAAAATATATTCCACTCTGGGACCATGTGGAATTCTACTCTAGATGAGAGAGTTTCTTATATGGAAAATAGAAGACCGAAGCTGTAGCCACAGTAGACGATTCAATTAGAAAGGAAGATAGTAGATAGCCAACATCTGCAGAACTAAAAGTGAAATAGAATTTTACAGATGACCCAAAAAAGCCTATATCCACCTTCCTCCTCTCCTCCGTTCCAGTGCTGGGTCTCCCAGTCTTCTGTGTTATTTCTTCTACTTTACCTCCAAACGATCATGTAAGGGAAGCGGCACATGACCCCTACAATCGATCCTCTACTGCAGTAGTGATGTCCCCAGGTGAAGGTTAGTATAAGCTTCTTTTTTTTTCTTTTATTGGGCACCAGGAGATTACTAATAATATTTTGGGAGCAATGGGAAAACCCCTTTTAAAACCTTCCCCACTACTAAAGATCTGTCTCTTTTGTGTTTTTCAATAAAAGATCTTTTTTAAAATCGGTTTCATCCCAATACTTTTTTTTAACTGGCAGGGGGCCCGGAAAGAAACCAGTAGGGATGGTTTAAACGGGTAAATTCCCAGTTTTTTAGTTTTGCAATGAAAACAGAGAAAGGTAATGCTTTATTTGACAATGCATAGGAGTATCCTGACAATTGTCAGCATGTAGAGATCCTGTGCTCTGTGGGCCACCACACATAACAGCCGGAAAGGGGTTTCAGCATCGGGTTTCTTTGGTGCTTAAACCAGCAGGACCCCTTAGAAGTGTCTTGGGGTTTTAATATGGGGGTTAAAACCCAAATGAAGTGTTTATCTCCTTTATAACACTGTTTATTATTGAAAATGGGCCCACTGCACCCCAAAAGTTTTAGTATGTGTACCCATCCCTGACTAATTTATGCTTGCCCACCCCAAGAAATCGCCCTGCCATCAGTCTTTCATCTGCTTTGAACTACTTTCATATCCAGCTCATTTAGAGACTGTCAGTGAGGAATAAAGAGCAAACATAGTACAGTACCTCCAGAATCCCAAAAATTTTTTTTAAAATATCACAAAAGTTGATTAAAAACCCCAAAAATTCATTTAAACAAAAAATCCATTGGGTTGCAATCAACCCATTTGATTTTCGGGATCTTTTTTTTTTACAGCTTTAGATAGGATTTTGGAAGCCCCACCAAGAAAGCACCACCTCACTATTAGCCACCTTTTCTTAAAAAAATAAATAAACACTGGCCGGAATACAACAGTGCCAGACACAAAACCACACTTTTGTATTCCACACAACCAGAAATAGAGCAAATGTAGTCCAAAAGCGACAACATTTGCTTTAATCCCCTTTTTGACTCACCCTTTGGAAAACGTGGTATTCTGTGGGTTTTATTTTTTTAACAATCATTTGTATTTTCACCCCCCCAATTTTCCCAAAACAGCTATGATGGAAAAAACACAGGAAATTCCCCTTTTTTTTTGGTAAACCCGACAGCTGGACAGGGTCAAAAAAGGAGTGGGTGCTGCTTGTTGGGACTTTGGGGCTCCCATTGAAACCAATAGAAGAGTTCCAACCATCTCTCTGCTCAAAATGGAAAAGTTTTGGGGACTCGTTCCCTTTAAATATTTTCCCAAGGTAGGACCCCAACTGTCCACATTTTGGGATCCCCCGGGAAATGCCAAATTTAAAGTTTTATGGTTTGGGACTACCCCTTTAATGTCAGGGAAGAAATGCCCTTATATTTGAAAAGCTGAGAAACTGAGATTACATTGAAACACACTGATGAAGCGATCCATCCCCTTTAAAGGTCTGCTCACATATGTTTTGACAAAAGTACTTTACATTTTATATTGTACTGTATATAGACATACAGACCCTAAAAGCTGAATGTGTTACACTTCTACTTGTTTACATATAGGGCGACATGTATGATCGGGCTTTCCGCCTGTTTTTTGGCGTATACTGCGCCTCCCAGCCCGAATCCCGCTGTCGGACACGGGGATTCAGTGTTAGGCGCAGTGTTCGCCACTTTCAACTGCGCCCCGCATGAAGGGGTGTGCAATGGGCGCGGAGTGGGCGCAGGGTAGGCATTCCGGGGCGGGACGCACCGCGCTCGAAAACCCCGTGGCATGTACGATGGCGGCTCGCCAAAGCGCGGCGCAATGCAGCGCTCGGCATCTCCGACAAGCAGACAAGCTTTTTTTTTGTCTAAATCCTCCAACAGAGGCGAAGTGAAGCAGGATCGGAACATGCGAGTAAACATAGAAGATCACGACAGAAATCTCGGCGCTCCGCTCCGTGCAGCAGGAGTATGATTCCAAAAAAAATCGCCTTTATAAAAAAAAAACACTTTCCAAAACTCCAGAAAGGCGCAATATCAAGATTTATGATATTGGAAATTGCCGGGAAATACAGTAATTCAAAATCTGAAACCTATTCTCATTGGTCGGGATAAACCGGCCAATCAGAATAGGAGCGACAGTGAACCATTAAACCTATGGGGAAGGATTGACCAATCAAATTCCCCCGGCGGGATAATTCAAAATACAGTAAAAAGACAGAAAAGAGCTGATTGGCGGAGCTAGCGGGGGCTTGGCTAGCTCGGCCAATCAGAATAGGAGCGACAAAGACCCATTCTAGTCTATGGAGAAGTTTAGACCAATCAGAATCCACGGAGGGATAATTCAAAATACAGTAAAAAGACAGAAAAGAGCTGATTGGCTGAGCTAGCGAGCGCTTGGCTAGCTCGGCCAATCAGAATCGGAGCGACAAAGACCCATTCAAGTCGATGGCGAAGTGTAGCCCAATCAGAATCCACGGAGGGATAATTCAAAATACAGTCAAAAGGACAGAAAAAGAGCTGATTGGCTGAGCTAGCGGGTGCTTGGCTATCCCAGCCAATCAGAGCGCGAGCTACTTCTCCCATTATAGTCTATGGAGAGATGGGCGCACTGAAATCTCGGCGCTCAGCGTCGTGCGGCATGAAGTATTAATCAAAAAATTATTTTTATTAAATGTAAAACATTATCAGATAAAGAGCTGAACCCTTCTTTACAAATAAAGCAGTTAAAAACCCGAACAATGCGTTTGTCGCCGAGACCGGCTACATAGGGAATTGCAATAGAGAGAATTGCCGGGAAATACAGTAATTCAAATTGTTTAAGCTATTCTCATTGGTCAGCATAAACCAGCCAATCAGAATAGGAGTGACAATATCCCATTATAACCTATGGAGAAGAATTGACCAATCAGAATACGAGCGACAATGTCCGATTATATCCTATGGAGAAAAATTGACCAATCATATTCCAAGGCGGGACAGTTCAAAATACAGTCAAAAGGCAGAATCGAGCTGATTGGTTGAAGCGGCGGGGGCTCGTCCAGCTTAGCCAATCAGAGCGCGAGCTACTTTCTCATAGAGTTCTATGGGAAAAGAAATTCTGAGCGCGCTCTGTGATTGGCTAAGTTTAAAAGAGGCGCCGTTATTTGACCAATGGGAGAGCGAGCGACGGCTCCTATGCGTTTTCTAATGCAATCTGAAATAAAACTGTACATGGCGAAATCAAATTATAACACTACAGAAGTGTTGTACCGATGTGTATATAAAACGAATGATATATATGGGGTAACGAAAAAAAATATTAAATCAATAAAATCATGTTTATTTCTTTATTTTCGTTGCACCCATACTATTGATCCTTGGCTAATGAAAATAAAGAAATAAACTTGATTTTATTGATTTAATATTTTTTTTTCGTTACCCCCATATTATTATTAATTTTATATACACATCAGGACCACTTCTGTAGTCTTATAATTTGATTTCGGCCGTGTACAGTTTGATTTCTGATTGCATTAGAAAACCCATAGGAGCGTCGCTCGCTCTCCCATTGGTCCAAATAACGGTGCCTCTTTTAACTTAGCCAATCACAGAGTGCGCTCAGAATTTCTTTTCCCCATAGAACTCTATGAGAAAGTAGCTCGCGCTCTGATTGGCTAAGCTGGACGCCCCCGCCGCTTCAACCAGTCAGCTCGTTTCTGCATTTTTACTGTATTTTGAACTGTCCCACCTTGGAATATAATTGGTCAATTTTTCTCCATAGTTTATAATGGGACATTGTCGCTCCTATTCTTATTGGTCAATTTTTCCCCATGTTAATAATGGGAAAATTGTCGTCCTATTCTGATTGGCTGGTTTTATCCGACCAATCAGAAAGCTTAAACAATTTGAATTACTGTATTTCCCGGAAAATTCTCTCTATTGCAATCCCTATGTACGCCGGTCTCGGCGACAACGCGTTGTTCGGGTTTTTAAACTGCTTTATTTGTAAAGAAGGGTTCTGCTCTTTATCTGATAATGTTTACACTTAATAAAAATGATTTTTTTTATTAATACTTCATCCCGCACGGCGCTGAGAGCCGAGATTTCATTGTCCCCCATCTCTCCATAGACTATAATGGGAGAAGTATGCGCGCTCTGATTGGCTGGATATCCAAGCCACCTGTAGCTCAGCCAATCAGCTCTTTTCTGTCTTTTTACTGTATTTAAAAACTGTCCCGCCTTTGATTTTGATTGGCCAAATTTTCCCATAGGATATAATGGGACTTTGTTGCTCCTATTCTGTTTGGGTTTAAAATACTCCTTCATAGGTTAAAATGGGCCACGGGTCGCTCCTATTCTGATTGGTCCAAACTTCTCCATAGGATAAAATTGGGTCTTTTGTCTCTCCTATTTGATTGGCTGGCTTCTGCCGACCAATGAAAAAGCTTAAACAATTGAATTACTGTATTTCCCGGCAATTCCCCTCTTTTTGAAATTTCCCCTATGTAGCCCCGGGTTTTTCTCGGCGACAAACGCTTGTTCGGGTTTTAACTGCTTTATTTAAAGAAGGTTCGGCTCTTTATCTGATAATGTTTTACACTTAATAAAATGATTTTTTGTTTAAATTTACTTCATGCCGCACGGCGCTGAGAGCCAAGATTGCTTTGCGCCCATCTCTCCATAACTAAAAATGGGAAAAAGTAGCTCGCGCTCTGATTGGCGGGGATAGCCAAGCACCCGCTAGCCAGCCAATCAGCTCTTTTCTGCTTTTTACTGTATTTTGAATTATCCCGCCGTGGATTCTGATTGGTATAACTTCCCCATAGACTAAATGGGTCTTTGTCGCTCCTATTCTGATTGGTCAAAAATTTTCCCATAGGTTTGAATGGGTCTCTGTCGCCCCTATTCTGATTGGCTGAGCTAGCCGACCCCGCTAGCTCAGCCAAATCACCTCTTTTCAGCATTTTTACAGTATTTTTTAACTGTCCCCCCGTGGGGTTCTGATTGGTCTAAACTTCTCATAGCTAGAATGGGTCTCTGTCGCTCCCATTCTGATTGGCTGAGCTAGCCCAGTCCCCGTAGCTTAACCAATCAGCTATTTTCAGCATTTTTACTGTATTTTGAACTTATCCCTGCCGTGGAGTTCTGATTTGTCTAAACTTCACCTATAGTTTTAAGAAATTGTTTCACGTGTCCGCACACTATTCTGATTGTCCGGATTATGCCTGACCAATCAGAATAGCTTTCATAATTATGAAATTACTGGGTATTTTCCCGCTAATTTCCAACAGTCCTAATATTCTTGAATTGAGGTCACTAGCCAGATCCAAAATAAAAACATACAAGAAAACATAAAATACTTTAAACCTCACAAAATCCAGTCGCAAGAAGCCAGCCGTCCTAATACAACAGTCGAATTTTGAATTCAAGTAAACTGACTCCGCACTGACAGTGGAAGATAATTCTCAGAAGCTGATCCACCTTTCCTCTCATAAGCGAAACGTGTATTTCGGCGCAGTGATCCCGCACGGCGGCCTAAGCCCGCACTGTGCCCATGTCCCCCGGAACAGTGCCCCACACAGCACTGGCGAGGCGCAGGGAACTTATCCCTGCATAGATAGCGAGCGCACCGCCTCGGATGTCGAATCTTAGTGCGCAGCGCCGCACTGCGCATGTCGTCCCCGCACTGCGCCCGCACACACTGGACAGGCGCGGGCGACTTAAACCCTCCGCAATTAATGACCGCACTAACCGGTCCCGCAAGCCGAATCATAGGCGCAGCCCCGCACTGCCGCCTCGACCCGCTACTGTCGCCTAAAACACTGGGGAGGTCGCGGCGGACGTTTACATGCTATGATGTATGAGCGCGTGGCCCCGTGCCCCGACATAAATCAGGCGCAGATTCCGCCTGAAAACCTGGCGAAAGGTCGCCCCGTCTACGCCGGCGGGATTCATACATGTGGCCCATAGTGCTTCAAGGAAACAAGGGTCCATCTACAGCCTGGCACACCATCTGCTGAGGATTGAATAACTACATACGTTATTTTACAAAATAGCACATAACATAGCCTAATATTAGAGTTTGTTTGCCCAAAAAAAGTATCTAAAAATGTTCTGAACTCTAAATAAACAGAGCCAAATATAATCAGCACTCTACAAACGCTAAGAGACAGTCAAAGTGAATATGTGAACTATTTCAAAATGCATTTCTTCTACTTTTTGGATAAAATAAAAGTTGAGGTTCTTAGCACACATTTTTTATCAAAACTGTGAGGGCTCATTCACCATGACAATGTGGGACCCTCAGTTAAAAAAAAAGAGACCTACAGTAACATCTCATACCCAAGTCTCGCTAGATTGCCTACCAGACCTTCATATTTTACAGTGAATTAAGATCTCAGCTAGAAAGGGTCGAATTGATTTAACGAAGTGAAATTCATTTAGAATTTCAGGAAAACATCGGATCTGAAACGAAGTCTGAGTTTGGTGTACTTCGGTTGAACGAAGTGTGGTTTTTCATTGATAAAATTTGCTGCGAGCACATGGGCTTACATGGGGCAAAGAACTCTGTGATGAATAAGAGCATTAGCCTGCATGACATGTGCAAGAGAAGAAGCCAATCAAGAGACCGGCGGGATTCTGTGATGTTCACCTGCACTATATAAGTCCCGGGCGCGACGCTGGAGCTTCAGAATACCGCTCTCACTTGTAACAGATCAGGAGGAGCTGCCTTCGGCTGATTGTTACTAAAGAACTGTATTTTTATACAGCAATTTTTGTGGGTGTCTCAGCTTGTCTCCAGAAACGCTTCTCTTAATGTTCTTATTTCTAATTTTTTTTTGGTATTGGATCTCTGAAATCCAGTGTAACGTTCCACTGCAGCTGCATATACATTTAAATCCTATATGCTCACAGCACATAGAATATCCAAGGGGGATCTAAGCCAGATTCCTGTTGTTATTTCCTTTTAAAGAAAAGGCGTTTTTTTATAAACTACAAATACCTCACGATATTTTTTTGGCTGCTCAATTTCTTTGGCGCAATTTAACATCCATGGGTTAATTAGGCGTTGTTTTTTCTTGCTGTTTATGGTGACTCCAAGAAACAGTCCATTTTCACCGCCAAAAATATATACATTTTTCCTCTAAGCCTAATTCACAAAGCAAAGGTTTAATTTCAATTTTTATCTCTTTGGTTGGTGTGCGTAAAAAAACACTGCATTGTAACACGCTACAAAAGCTAGTAATTTGTTGGTTCCGCAATTCTTTGGTGCAATTTACATCCATGGGTTAATTAAGCCGTTTTTTTCAGCTGTGGTTACTCCAAGAAACCGGTCATTTTCCAAACCGACAAAATTATATACATTTTCCCTGTACCTAACTCACGTAATCAAGGTTAATATTACAATTTTATCTCTTGTTGTTTGGCGTAAAGAACACACCGCTTTGTAACCTCTACAAAGCTATTAGTTTGTGGTGGCTCATTCTTTGGCGACTACTTACAGCCAAGGGTTAACTAAGTTATTTTCTGCAGTTGCACTCAGTTAAAAAGAAATTTTCTTTTTCACACCGCTCACAGAAGAAATTTCATGTAGCAATACTTCATATCCGAAGGTTAATTAAGCCTTTACATTCCATAAAATACACAGAGTTTTTAAACGGTCACATACAAGTCAATTTTTCCTGCCCATATGTGGAGCGCAAATTTATATCCCATAGTGTTATACCGAAGGCTTCTTAGTGGGTTCATTTGGATGCAAATACAGGGTGAGTATTTATCATATACAGATAGCTTCATCAAATCATAGGTCTGTACATTTTAGAATAAACAGTAATGTTCTGACAGAGAGGTGCAGGCTCTTCCGCCTGCAAGTGCCAGAGTCAACAAATATCCTGGAGCAGGCCCCAGGTCCCAGCACAGCAAGGGGATGTCCGCAGCAGGGGTCACTCGGTGAGCCCCATAACTGACGCTGTCAATTCTATCGGCCGTGTTGCTGACTACAACCCCTAGGGTTCTTTGATTGGTTGAACTAAGGGGTCATCCACTTTCTCCTACCCAGATGACATCTACAACCCCACCAGCCAGAGTCAGTGGGAACCTCGAGACACAACCCATATTTGGCATGCCGGAGCGGTTCAGCGGCCCTCACCTGTCCACAACCGCTGCCTCTGTCCCATCCGGTCCCACAGCCAAGATGTAACTATGTGTCTGGGGCCCTCGCCACTATATACGAGGTATGAACAATTTGAGGAGGGCAGTCATCAGTCTACTTGGCAGCGAAAGAAATGTGGCCAATATCATATCCCCTGATTCTTGCAGTAGCCGGTCAAAGTATAGAATGTTGAGATGGCATGGGAAGTCAATGTTGTGAGGGGTCAGCCTCAGCATAGCCAGAGCGTGATGAGGACAGTCAGTGACGATGAAGACACAAATAGATGAAGATGTAGCCGAGCCACACTTTGGAGCCGTGTTGAGGCAAGGGCTTCATCATCGTCAGTAGAAGTGGGCAATCAGCTTGCGCGTCAGGCGGGGCGCAGGCCAGCAAGTGGGTTGGTAATGGCCGTGAGTCATCAAGGTATATCAGCATGGTGAAGGTCGTGAGCAAGCGGCCACTGGTTAAAAAAACCCCTTCGCAGGTCCAAGAAAGTAGCGACACAGGGGCTCAAGCTAGGCAGCGGGGCGGCAGTAGTCACTCAGTGCGAGCGTTGGCGGTAAAATCCGATACTTCTGGGCGCGGTGTGGCAGTTCTTTGCTAAGACACCGGAGGAGCCGAAATGGGTATATGTAGAATCTGTAAGCCAGAAAAGTGAAGCATGGCAATGGAGCTAACGTGGCACCGACCCCCGGCCCTGCGTCAACACATGCATCCGGTGCCTGGGGAGAAAACGGGCTCAGAGTGGTGGTCCATCCTGCCATTGCCGCAGCCAACAGCAGCAGCACGCCCAGTGGCACGCATGCCATTTGCAGCCATCAAGTCAACCACCACCAACTCTGCAAAGGGAGCTTGTTCTCCTCTTGACATTCATCTCCGGTCCAGATGCTCCTTCTCCTCGCTACTCATTACGGCGCAGCTAGTCGTTCATTACTAGGCGATTGCAAAGAAACAACAGTATCGTCCAACCATACTAAGTGCAGCAGCTGACCAAGCTCCTGTCCAATTTGTTGTGAACTGAAGTCCCTCCCTTTCCAAATGGGTGATCAGCACAGCTTCAGAAACTAATGGCTTGTGCTCGAGTCCGAGATGGAGAGTTCCAGAGCCTAAATTTCATTTCCAAAAAGGCAGAACCTAAGCACTATCATAAATATGTAAACATAAGCTTATCACTTTGTTCCAGTTGCAAACGGCAGCGTGGACGTCTGGACTGTAACTACGGTCAGAGGCCAGTACAATGACCCTTACGGCCTACTGGGTGAAGATGAGCTATCCTACCTGCCCAGGCACGACCAACCAACTTGGACAGTAGACGCTGCTTTCTCCTCCCGTTGTCAAACCTGACTGCGGCTAACCTGCGCCAATGTCCACCTCCTCCACCACCATCTAATCCTCCACAATAACTGCTGCTATCGATACCACATGGTAGGGCAACAGCGGTGACACACGCAGTTCTACAACCTGGCTTGCCTCGGCGAACGAAGTCACACAGGGGATGGAACTGCTCTCCGCTCATGCAGCAAGAAATCGATGTGTGCTTTCTCCTGCTGCCACTGCAAATCGTAACTCGATGGTGGACGGACAATGGGAGGAGACATGGTTCCGGCGCTGCAACCCGAGGAGGGATGGTCCATGTTTGCGCCCTGCATGTCGCATGTGTTCAATCTGGTTTGTGAAAAGTGTTTCCTGAAGTCTTCCACCCGATCTTTCAGAAGATTCTGAAAATTGGGCCAGGAAACTGTGCACGCACCTCATAATCCATTCCTACAGAAGCCAGGGAACACCCGTCCTCGAGTTTGCAGCGGCAGAACGCCTCACCCAACACACTCTGAAAGTGCGATGTTGTCCCCCCGTGGAATTCCAGCCTCACATGTTGGACCAACTGTATGAACAGAGAAAGGGCCATAAACCGATTTTTTGATGATCCAGGCAGCTCATGTGTGACACCTGCCGTTTATTGAGCCATTTCGAGGAGCCCTACGTTTTTTAGTCCAGTCGCCAAGGACTACGGGATGAATAACTTCAATCCCACTGCTTCATGTCCTGGAACAGATGCTGAAAAATCTGTCTGGGCAAGGGGACTAGAGAAGTGGCGACTACATCTCTGCGGCCCTCTAATGAGTACCGGTGGGGAATTGAAATGGAGGAGGAGAGTAATAGGATGAGGACATATGAGCATAAGCATTTGTCCAGGAGAAATGAGGATTTTCAACCCAGGTGACAATAGGAGGAGGCGCAGGAGCAGCTGGAGGAGCTAGATGGAGATGAGGAAACAGGCATATGACGCCCGCAAGCACCCCGTGGCATTATACAGTGGAGATGGAGGCAGGGAGCCCCTCGGAGTCACTTGTGCAGTTGGCCCGCAGCATCGGGGGGGGAATTTCCTGTTAGTGACAGCCGATAATATCAGCACCGGGCAGAAGGGATGGACTTCTGGCCCTCCACCCTATTGGACCCCTCGCTACCAGTCCAAAATGGGAGCCTTTTTCCCAGCTATTTAGAGGGAGGGACAAACTCAAATACTTATAGGGAAATCCCTCCGTAGTTCAGTTGGCCACTGCCATTTGCGGCATCGTCCCACCTCTGACAGGCTTGACCGGTGTTTCTTCAGCGTCTCACTCGTATACTGACCCCCCGCGGCTGCCGGGGGAAAGGTGGGGGGGGAACGGAGCCTAAATCAGCAAGCAACCTAAGTCTGGGAGTCCACTGCGATGAGCAGCTTCCTTCACCCGCCTAGTGAAGGAGTGCAGTCGCCAGCAACAGCAGCAGACCCCTGAGAGCAGACCCTGAACCAACAGGTGGTGCCTACTTGGAGAAGCACCTCGCCACCCCAGTTAGAAGAATCCTCTGGACTACTGGCACAAAACTGGATGTGGGCCGCACTTTGCCGAGTTTGCATGGAGAAGCTGTCCTGACCCCGGCCAGTAGTGTGAGCCATCAGAGCTGGTTCAGTGCGTCGGGGTCATCGTTACCCCAAATGAGAACCCGCTTATCCACGGGAAATGTGTAACGACGTGGACCTTTTGTCAAGATTAATCATGTCGTGGATTTGGCCAGGATTTCCACACACCTATGCTTTAGGCGACAGACTACATCACCATGACGCCTCACCCAAACTGTGAGAAATGAGTCCTGGTTCAAAACTGACCTGCCTCAGCACTATTCTGTCTGAAGCCGCCACCTCGCCTGATGCCACACATCTTCTGACAAGTTTCTCCATCTGCCACCAACACTTTACCAGGGACTGGTATCGCCACCCACCTCCACCTCTGTCATTGTGCCACTTTGTGACCTCATGCTGCTGCTCGCTGTGGCTGCTGGTGCCATGACATCCCACACTGTGTCATTGTGCCACTCTCTGAGCATCATGCTGCCTGCTGCCGTGACCTGCACAAACTGTTATTGTGCAACTGTCCTGACCTCATGCTGCGCTTGTGGCTGCTGCCGTACCTCCACACTGTTTCCTTGTGCCACTCTGTGGCCTATAACTTTTTTTGCCACCCCTCCAGAATGTCCCAATTTGTGCACAGTCTGAACCTCATGCTGCTGCCGCACAGTCACCTCCACTCTTCTGTCATTGTGCCATTCTGTGCCCACCCAGTTTTTGCCACCTCCAGAAAGTTGATTGTGCCACTGTCTGACCTCATGCTGCTCGCTGTGGGCTGCTGCCGTGATCTAACATCACGTGTCATTTGTCCACTTCTTACCTCATGCTGCGCTAGTGGCTGCTGCCGTGACCTCCACACTGTGTCATTGGTCCCACTCTGTGGCCTACTCCTGTTTTTGCCACCTTCAGCAATTCATTGTGCCACTGCCTGACCTCATGCTGCTGCTGTGGCTGCCTGCCAGTGACCATCCACACTGTGTCCATTGCCCCACTCTGTGCCTACTCCTGTTTTTGCCACCTATCCAGAAGTCATTGTGCCACTGCCTGACCTCATGGCTGCTGCTGTGGCTGCTGCCGTGACCTCCACACTGTTCATTGTCCCACCTGTGCCTACTACTGTTTTTTTGCCACCTCCAGAATGTCATTGTGCCACTGCCTGAATCTCATGCTTGCTCTCGCCCCCGTGGTCTGCTGCCGTGACCTTCCACACTGTGTCATTGTGCCAACTGTGTCTGACCTCATGCTGCTGTTGTGGCTGCTGCCGTGAATCCCTCACACACTGTATCATTGTCCCACTACTGTGGCCTACTCCCGTTTTTTGCCAACCCTCCAGAGTGTCATTGTGCCACTGCCTGATCTCATGCTGCGCTGTGGCTGCTGCACGAGACCTCCACTTCTGTGTCATGCCCACTTCCTGTGGCCTACTCCTTTTTTGCCACCTCCAGAATTTTCATTGTGCCACTCCCCTGAACCAGGGCTGCTGCTGGGTGCCCCCGTGACCTCCACACTGTTTTCTTTGGGTCCCACCTGGGGCCCTACTTCTGTTTTTGCCACCTCCAGAATGTCTTTGTCCCAAACGGGCCTGACCCTCATGCTGCTGCTGGGGCTGTTTCCCGTGACCCCAAACTGTGTCTTTGGGTGCCACTGTTACCTCAGCTGCTGTTTGGCTGTTTGCCGTGACCCCCCACACTGAACATTTCCCCCCTTTTGGGGCCCTTTAATCCTTTTTTTTGCCACCTCCAGAGTGCCCATTGTGCCCTGCCTGATTCATGTGCTGTTTTCTGCTGCCGTGACCTCCCACTTCTGCCCATTGTGCCATTTGTCTAAACCCCCATGCTGTTTGCTTTTGGCTGCTGCCGGACCTCCAAACTGTGCATTGTCCCCTCTGGGGCCCCTACTCCTTTTTTTTGCCCCCCCCAAAAGGAATGTCATTGTGCCACTGCCTGACCCCCTTGTTTGCTGCTGTGGGCTGCTGCCGTGACCTTACACTGTGTCATTTTCCCACTCTTTTGGCCCCAAACCCCCTTTTTTTTGGGCCCCCCTTCAAATGTCTTTGGGTGCCTTTGGCCTGACCCCCATGCTTGTGGGGTGTTTGCTCCCCGGGGCCCTCCACACTGTGCATTGTCCCAAATGTCTGCCCTCTTTCTGCTGCTGTGGCTGTGCTGTGACCTAAACACTCTGCCCATTGGGGCCACTCTCGGGACCTCATGCTGCTGGGGCCCCTGCCGCCGTCACCTCCACATTTGTCATGATGTTGCCCCCCTGACTCTCATCTTGTTTTTTTCCAGCTTTCTTTTGGGCTTGACTTTTTTCAGGCAAATTCCCGCTTCTTTTTTTTTGGTCGTTTTGCCCTTGTAAGTGCCCGGGTTTTTTATAGTGAAGTTTTCAAAGAGGCGGGCACCCATCATGTGCGTTCATACTAAAAACAAATTGATGAAGACCAAACCAAGCTCCCTCTGCATTTTTAAAACCCATGGCACAACGTTCTACAGAAACCCTGCGGGGGCCTCTGTCCCAGCCTGGAAATAGCTTTTTTTTAAACGTATTCGCCCCCGAAGTAATTGGGAAATTGAAGTTTTTTTTTCCCGAAAAAATTTCGGCAAAATTTAAAACGAAACGAATTTCGGGGAAATTCGCCTTCTCTATCTCAGCCAAAATTTTCTCTGTTTTAAAAAAAAACCCCCTTGGGGGGAAATGTGTGAAGTGCAAAACCCAAAAAGGGGGGTATCAACCCCGTCATGAAAAAACAGTTCACAAAAAAAATTTTTGATCAGCGCATTAAAAAAAATTTAAAATTATTTTTAAAAGGGGCAATCTAAAGGGGTTTACTATTTTGGGTTTTGTTGTTTGCCTTCCCTTTGCGGCCACACCCAGCGGGGGCCCCTAAAAAAGTTTTTTTTTTAAAAATGGTTTAAGATGTGCTGGTGATTATTTTTTTTTTATTTTCTAAATAAACAGAGCACAAAACATAGTTATCAACACCTACTTATCCCTTAGGCTGTACAAACAGAACAAAGCCTTCACCGAGCAAAGAAATCAACTGACAGAACTAGAGATCCTAAGGATCAGCAGTCAGGATGGTTTTTCAAAAGATGTACTTGCTCCTCACAGTGGGGGGTGTTTTTTTTCTATCACCCTTTTTTATGGGGTTTTAAAGGGGAATTTATGGGGGAAAGGGAAAACCCTTCCACCTGGACCAACCCCCCTGCCAATACGGGGGAACCCCTACAGCAAACCCGAGGAGACATTGTAAAATTTCCTGTGAAAGTAATTTCTTTAGGGGAAATAAGTTTACTGTGAGTTTTCAGTAACTAGAAAAACCCCATACATGCCTAAAGAAAATGCAAAGCGTTGCTCCCCTCCATAAAACCCAAACAATAGTGCCCTGACTGCTCCAACAAAAAAAATAAAGGGAAATTGGGGTTTGGGCCCACTTTTTTATTCTATTAAAAAGGGGTTTTTAAAAGGGCCCAAAAAATTTATCTAATTTAAAAAAAGCAATATAAAATCAATACTTGCAGTTGTAAAAGGGGCCCCGCAAATTTGGTTTTCCACATTTTCCCTGTAGACCACCAGGGGAAATCATCTAAAAAAAAATTAAAGAATTAACTTGACCAGGGTTTTAACCCTATCACGGGATCCTTTTTGCTTTTGACCATCAGTTATTTGCATAAGACCATAGTGTAGTTTTTTATTACTGGTAGAAACCTTGTCTTTTTTTTTAGGGAAGCGAGATACCTATTACTTTTTAATTTGAACTTTTAACATTTTAAAATCTTTATCCATTTTTAGGAAGAAATATGGAGAGGGTTTTTTAAACCGTCTACCGGGTTTCTGACCAGTCAAAAGGTCCGGTTAAAAAAACCCAAAATCTGTTAAAGAAGTATATGGGGGATAGAGGGGACGCCCATTTTTAAAGGCCCGGGGGGTGAAAAGGCCTTGCTTTGATTTTGCCTACAAAAATTATGGTAGAAAATTTATTTTTAATTAAATTAAAATTTAATTTTTTTGGAGGTTTGAAATGGTGGACGTAGCCAGCAAAAGGGGTCTTGTGCAGAATTTATGTGACCCCAAAACTCCTAAGGCAGTGGAAAATCATGTGCTTTTTTGTAAACGACCATTTTGGGTTTTTCCTTACAACCATCAAATTTGGTGAAAAAAATTTGGTTTATTTTCCCCAAGTTTTTGCATTTTAAATATTTTGTAGGCATTATATAGTCTACACATTTGTTTCTTGCTAAAGACTATTTTCTACTGTTTTTATTCTAAAATAGCATTCACAAGCAGCAGATTTATTGCACAAGTATCTGTATTTAAAAAATTCCTTTAAAAAACCCAACCCCTTTTGGGGGGGTTTTTTTTCTGCAAACAACGTGCCAAGCATTGCTATGACAAAACGGGAGCCTTTTAAAGGGGTTTCCCCATGGCTGCCTTTTTTAGTGCTTTGAAGGGTGTACAAGCGATCAAGCCACCTAGTTGTGAAGTACCCTGTGGGAACTAGAATTTTACCCCCCCCCCCCCTGAAAAACATGAATAAAAAAGTTTTAAAAATAAAAAATATATATATATATATATAAAAAAAAATCAAAACACCCTTCTTTTACCATTTTACAAATAAAAAAGTTACCATTTTTGGGCTTTTTTTGGCACCCAAAAAAAGTCCGCCCCTTTTAAATTTTAAAATTTAATTTACCCCTTGGGCTTTTGAACCCCATAAAAGGGAAAAAAAATTCCAAATCCCAAACCCCTCGATTTTTGGGAAATTTTCCCTTTTTCCAAAAAAATTGCAATAAGAAGTGAACAAAAATATGCATGTATCCCAAAATGATACCAATAAGAACCATACTACAGTACACAAACAATGAGCCCTCATTCAGTTCACAAATTTAAAAAACTAAAAAGTTATTTGTGACAGAAAATAACACTGCAGCACAAAGTTCAAAAATAGAGAATGCTTTAGTGTTATCAAAGTACTAAAATATAACAACAGAATCATACCCACCTGCCAAATACAGATAACAAATACTTTTTACAGAAGAGTGATTGTTTTAAAAAATCAAAATTCCTGCAAAAATGCTGGAAGTTTTTTCACATTTCACCCAACTTTCTTTTACAGTATCCCAGTACAATATATGGAATGTTCAATGGCATAATTAAAAAGTACATCTTGTCCTGCAAAAAAAAATAACCCATCATGTGACAGAAAAATAAAAAATAAAAATTTGTCTCTTGGAAAGCGGTAATAAAAAAACGAATGTGACAAATTTTTTCACAAATAGGATTTTCATGGTCACACCCCTTTTTTCAGGGGACCCAAACATTCAGGCAGACTTTTTTTAAGAATGTGTGGTAAACCTCATTTTTTTTCTAGAGATTCGCTTCCAAAACTCATGTGAAAGTTAATAGGGGCTGGGCCCGCTTTCCGCTGTAAAAACCCTTTGACCCTTCAGGTTTTGGGGGACTTCTGGCTGTCTGTGGGGTACCAGGTTTGTACCTTATTGGGGGGAACCCAGTTCCCTTTTTTCTCATCCCATTCTTAAGTTTTGATTGTTTCCCGGATGCTTTGGGGCAAAAAATTTTTTTGGGCCATGGTAAAAAAGGGGGGGAAAAATGTAAGTTTAGGGGGCATGGCATCTACCACCAGTTGGGTTTTTCCCACCTTACCCTTTTTTACTCTACAGGGGAAAAAAAAAATGAAAACCTTGGGGATTTGTTTTTTTTGCCAAAAGGTCTTCTACTGTAGTTCCCCAAATTTAAACCCAAAAATTTTCTTAATTGAGATACAACTCACCACTACGGGTTTTGCCTTGGGCAGCTCATCTGCCCAAAAAGTCCAACTTTCCCCGGGGTACTGTTTCAAAAATGTTTGGGAAAAAGATGGGAGAGCAGGAAAATTGATAAGTTTTTTTCCATAAGGTTTTAGGAATTTCAAAAGGGGCTTTCCCGTTTATTTGGGGATTCCCAAACCCGCTTTAAAAACTTTGACTTGCCTCTATTCCTGCACTCATTTCAGGGAACATACACAAAGGCCCACAGAATTACCTTTATGGTGGCACTTGTCAGAGGGTAGAGTGATTGTCTATCTATTTGGATGACTTATTCTTCTGTGACATTCCATCAAAGTTGCTTTTATATAAGGGAAGAGCCAAAAAATTGCTCAATTTTATTTATTCATTTTCAGGAAAAAGTGGGATGAGCCCCTTTTTCAGACTTATTTCCCTGTGCAAGGGAAATTTTAACTAAAATAGTTTTCCCTTTAAAGGGGATGTTTTCATGGCATATTGGAGGCAACTGTTTTTGCACAAAAAATACCCCAGAAGTACGCGTAAGTGCCAGGAAGAACTTATGTGTAAATTTTTTTCCTTGGCGTATATTGGGCATCAGGGGGAAAAAACAGGCAATTTTTGGCTCTAAAAGAGAGCTTGAAAATTAAATATATTTGTGGGGCGTACTTTGGGGGGTTTTTGTAGTGCAATTATATGCCGAATTATGCCCCACAAATACGCCGTTTAAAAAATTTAAATTAAACCCCTACCCCTTTTTGGTGCTTTGGGCTTGTAAGTGGGGGAGTAGATTTTTTTGGAACCATAAGTCAGGGGGAAAATGTTTAACGGGTTAAAAATCGACAAAAATTTTAAAACGGCCCCGGTTTTTTTTTGTTGATTTGGATTTTTTTTGAGCCCCGCCCATAAAATTGGTGAAAATCTGCGCTTTAAACTTTTTAATATCCGCCATTTTTAGCGCTTTCCTGTTTATTTTGGGGGGCCAGCAAATCAGCTTAGAAAATAGAGCAGGGAAACTGGGGGGTGTAACGCAAGACTGGGAAAGTGTTTTTGGGGCGATTGGCTGGAAAAATCACATGACCTCGTTTTACATAGAAAAAGCCCTTCCCGTTTTAGGGCCCCAGTGTGTGTCCCGTGTATCATAAAGCAAAGGGCGTGTGCTCCCGGGCTCTGTCAAAAAAGCTCACGAAAAATGTTCTATTTGTTCACACAGACCCGCTATCTTTTAGCTGTGAACATTAAAACTTAGGGGGATTAGAGAATTTTCAGATTTTTGTTACTTTTGCTGAGAATTTTTTAAAAGGGGCTTTTAGCGCTGTACAGTCGTGGGGGGGGGGGAGAAGGGAAAACGGGGGGGGCGGGCAAAGACAGACAGACAGGGCAAGTGGATATTGTGCAGCCCAGGGGCTTTGGTTTTTGACCTTGCATTTTCAATGGGTTTTTTATTTAAAAGTTTTTTGGTGAAATATTAATTGTATGTTGGCAACCTGAAATTATTTTAGGATCAGGGGTTTTTTTCTAGTAGGTGCAGGTGTATTTGATAGGGGCCAAAAATCAACTTTTTTTTCCGTTTTACAAATTTTAGGGTAGGTGTTTTTTTTTTCACTTTTGGGGGCAGGCCAGCTTTGTTCATAGGGGGGCACCTTGCACTTAAATTTGGAAAAACAGGGAATTTTTTTTAGTTTACCCTAGGGGAATTTTTATAGGTTTCAAAACCCCCATTTTATTTTCGGGATACATTTCAGATAGGTGTTTTTTTTTACTTTTGGCAAAAGGGCCCGCTTTGTTCAAAAGAGCCCAAACCCTTTCGCTTAAATTTTTAATGCAGCAATTTTTTTAGTCACCGCCGTTGTAATTTTTAGGTGCAAAACCCCCACTTTTTTTAACTGTATAAAAATTTTTAAAAAATAGGTGTTTTTTTCACTTTTGCGCAGGCCAGCCTTTTTTTCCCTAGAGGAACCCTTTAATTTAAAATTTTAAAAACAGCAAAATTTTTTTTGTCACCGCCGTTTTAAATGGGTAGGTTTTCAAAAAATACCTTTTATTTTCCGTTTTACATTTTAGATAGGTGGGTTTTTTTTTTTACTTTTGGCACAGTCCAGCTTTGTTAATAAGCACCCTTGCATTTAAAATTTGAATAAGCAATTTTGAAAGCCACTGCGGTGTATTTGTGGGTGAAAAAAAATACTTTTATTATCGTAAGATTTCAGATGGGTGTTTTTTTTCTTTTTGGCGCGGGCCAGTTTGTTCATAGAGGCCTGTCACTTAAATTTGAATACAGCTTTTTGAGTCATCCCCGGTGTAGTTGAAGGTGCAAAAATACCTTTTATACCCGAAACCCATTTCAGATAGGGGGTTTTTTTTCACTTTGGCGCAGGCCACTTTGTTCAAAGCCCCTTGCATTTAAATTTGAAGCAGCAATTTTGTATCACCGCCGTTGTTGAAGGTGCAAAAAAAAACCTTTTATTATCCTTACATTTCAATAGGGTTTTTTTTTCATTTTTTGCGCAGTCCAGCTTTTGTTCATAAGGCACCTTGCCTTTAATTTAAATACAGCAAATTTTGTATCACCGCGTATTGATGGTGCAAAAAACCCCGTTTGTTACCGAATAGTTTTTAAATAGCTATTTGCACGGGGTGCGGCCCTATTTTTTTCAAATACCACGTTGTACACAATCTGTAGAAACTTTTTTAGCAGCTTTCTCGTTTTCATTGTGAAAAAAAACACAATTTCTATCCATTTTACTTCTAAATATTTTTTAGGGGGCCTTGAACTCATTTTGCGCGAAGCGCACTTGATGTTATTTTTTTTTAAAAGCATCTTTTCCTACCCTAAGGGCATTTTGTAAATCCCGGGGATGAAGGAAGAAATGTTGATTTTGTTTTACGGTTTTTCCCACCAGCCCCACATTTCACAGGTACGCTAGAAACAATTCAGTTTTCTAATCCTAGTTGCTGGGGAAAATTTAGGGGGATTTGAGAAAACTTGATTTGCCGTCTTTTAATAAGAGACCCCAAAAACTTTTCCCATACCTTCTCAAATTTATCCTTGGAACATGGAGCGAAATGCAGGTGGTAAGCGAGCAAAGGGGGGGGTGGGCATAAGGTAAGGTCAAAAGAAAAGGGTGCCCTTTCCCGGCTGGCGCAACACGCATCCAGGGGATCGTCGTTGCAGGACCATCAGGCCTGTCATCGCGGGGTCAGGGCCCTGTGAATCCAAATGAACAGTGTCGCCAATCTGTTTTCAGTGGAAAAGCAACCTGCCCCAACAGTCTTACCTCCCTCCTCCCTCACGGCCAAAAAAGTCTCACAGATCATCAGCATCCCCCAACTGAAGCAAAGGCAGCCAAATGTCAACTCTGTTCCCACCACTGTGGAAATCATTTTGAAGACCCCCTTTTATGACAAAAAGCGGTTGGGGGCGAAGGGATGTTAAAAGATCAAGAGGCCAAAAGGAGATTTTTTTTCTCGACGCTAGTTTACAAAGCCTCAAGGAAGAGAAAAAAACGGTCAACGGCAAAAACCCGGGAGTCGCAATGCCCCGCAGTGCCTCTTGCTTTACCCACAGCCCTGGTGCAGAAGTCAGGAGCGAATACCTGTGTTTGATGATATGATGACACATTGCGGATCGTATGGTCTTTTCCGCAGAATTTGCTTGCGACGCTTCATCACTGACGGGGGGAGACAGGGGTAGGTCAATAGGCCCCCCTCAAAAAAGGGGGGAGGGGGTTCGCAGAATTTCCGCTAAAAGACCCGCCAGCCCCGGCCCCCCCAGAAAACCCCACTCCCGCTTACCCTCAAAAATCCAGGCCCTCTCAACCCTGGCCTTCTTTGGTAAGCCTCTGATTCACCCAGCGGTATATGCCGCCTTTGCCAAAAAAAGCATCAGTAGGGGCAAGAATTTAGTGTTTAACCACCACCAACTGTAAAGTTTCACATGCAGCAAATGCTTGAGTTGAAATGGAGGCAACACTTTGGCCAAAAAACCCACAACGATGCCGGGCCCCCAAACCCACTGTCCCCTTTTTCTCCGCCTTCTCCTCCTCCCCACCACAAGCTTTCCTCAGTCCCCATGCCTCAGAGCATGTCAGGGATCAGCCCCCCGCTTCAGCCTCCCCGCCCCCCGAATACAACCAGCACCCCAAAGGACCCACCCTCCCCCTTCCCCCTTCCGCCAGTTTGACGCCCTGCCCCACAGCGGCTATTTAGACCAGCCTTCTGTTTTCCCCGGTTTGGGAGCAGAAGAAAACTTTAAACCCAAACCTTTCCCCAAAACCCAAAGCCTAATGTCGGGATTGCCAGGCTTTGGGCCCTTTAAAAGTTTTCCTTTCCGTCTGGGGGAAAAAGATGGGTCGCACATATGGCCCCTTTCTGCCCCCCAATACCCGATGCCCAAGCAGGATTTCTTTCCCGAAAAGCCATCCCTGCCCGGGCCCAAACCCCACGTGTCATCTAAAATTTAAAAAGGGGCCGTTGTCTGCTTTTTGTTTTGGGGAAAAAGTCCATCGACTACCAACACATGGCCCTATTTAAGGGCACGGCCAGGGCCTCTAAATTTTCTGTGAAAAGTCACGGTTTTAGCTGGGGGATGTCTTTGGGGTGGGGAAAAGGGCTTTTCAGGTTGGTGCACCCCTTCTTAAAAAAACCGGGCCGGGATGGGCCCGGGCTTTTTTCCCCCAAAGGGTTTCGGGTTTGGCATCACGAAACCCAGGGGAAACCAGGCCGTTTTAAATTAATCTGTTTTGGAGCCCATCCACAAACGGGTCAGGAGTGGGGGATGGCTCTCTCAATAACCGAGCGCGGGCCCGGGGGTGACAAAAAACCCGGGTTTCCCAAAAGCAAGGGGGGTGTGCGAAAATGGTCAAAAATCTCTGGCCGCCCTTAAAAATCGTAGGCTGGAGCACATCCCTTCCCCGGGCACATGTTGGGGGAACCTGTGGGTCCAGAAATTTAAACCCAAACCCGGGTCGGGAAATGCCTCCCTGAGGAAGGCTCGAGGTCTGAGTTCCCATTTCCCCCCTTTTTCCGCACCCTGTTTCGTCCCCCCCGGGCCCTGCTTTTGCAGCGTCAGCTCGACCTCCCCGTCAACGTCTTATTGTTTTACGTGGCAACACCTGGAAATTTCCACCCTCCCCATGCTCCAGCGATTGTGGGGGAGCAGCCAAAAAGCCATTTGCAGTACGAAAAAGGGCAAATTGGGCTGGGCAAGCAGCGGTGCAGATAGGGGTGTCGAGGGCCCCCGGGGAAATCAGGCAGGTGAAAAACCCTACACCATCCTTGCCAGTTTTTTAAGAAAACCCCCCAAAAAAGGTCAGGCGGACATTGCCCTTGTTTACATGACCATTTTTGGTGAACTTAGTTTTGGAACCCTGTTGTACAAAATCTGAAAAAAACCCCGGTCCTACCGCGACGGGGGAGGAGGAAAGGGCACAGATGCGGACACGGGAAAGCCCCCTTTCCCCCCTCCATCGAAAACCAAAAAGGGGCCCGGGCGTTTCACAATTTAAACGGTCTTCATTAGGCAGGGGTTTTCGGGGTCCAGGGCTAGTGAAAAGGCGGGCACATCAGCTTCAGGGGCATCATTAGGAAAGTCAGGGCTGTTTTAAAGCTTTTCCGGAGGAAGCGGAGGGGGTTTTTTCCTAGACACCACATTACCGAGCCCCTGCCTTGGAAAGAGGTTGCGGAATTTGGGCGGAGGGGAAAGAGGAAGATGATTTTTTGCTAGTGCCCCTCGACCTAGAGGCTCGGTAAATAAGGTCCATCTCTAACATGGTGCTTGGTGCTCCTTTCCCCTCAACATGTCCTTGCTTTAAGGGCCCCACAAAATAAAAACATTACTGGGTGACCACCCCCTGGATCCCGGTAAAAAACAAAACTCAGCAATTTCCTTCCCCCCACCCAAATAGAGAGAAAAAATGCGGGAAATGGAGACCTTGTGATTGATCAACTGAGAATCTGTTGCGTCGCTCCTTTTCAATGTCAGGGGGAACAACATCAGGAATGCAGAGTAGAGTCCCCAAGGCCGTGCGCACCCAAAGGCAAGGTGGTGAAGCCTAAGGGGTGACTTCTGGCAATCTTTATTTCCCCTCACCAACGCTGTAATGCAGGGCACAATACAAACACGAACCAGCTTAAGACATGGTGCACGACTATCGCTCTCAACCCCGATGTTTTTGTATGTGTTCGGCCCCAATTGACTTCTGGGGTACCAAAATGGTAAATGGCCCGAGCTCGCTCCCCACCCCATAGGGGTGTTGTCCTGTCCCAGCAGCCAGGTCATTCTGAGGACCTCGCACAGTGGAGGAGTCTTGCAGACAAAAAGCATCCGGGTTTCCCCAGATAAATGGGATGTTTGCTTTTTATCAAAAGAATCAGGCATGGATCTCTGTGATTTTTGGCCGCAATTTCCGGGTCACCGATTATTCCGGGGCTCTTCACATTCCTCT
This sequence comes from Phyllomedusa bahiana, assembly GCA_025379985.1. Taxonomy (NCBI): domain Eukaryota; kingdom Metazoa; phylum Chordata; class Amphibia; order Anura; family Hylidae; genus Phyllomedusa; species Phyllomedusa bahiana. Next base: position 7,120 of record JAODAL010034068.1, on the reverse strand, counting down.
TCAAAAGAAATGGTCCCCCTTGAAAATTTTTTTTTAAATGATAATTTTTTACTGCAATTTTTTTTTCTGTTCCCAAAAATTCATTTTGCTGGTTTTGCCCTTTGGGGGACGTAAAAGACACAAAGGGTTTTTGACAAAACCTTATTTCCTTTTTCCCTTCATCTTTAGAATTTTTTTGCATTTTCAAAAGTTTTGGGGGCATGGTGCTGTGAGTAAGCTAGAATCATGGTCGTTGGAACAGGGAAAAATTGTGGCTTCTAAGTGGCATTTCTCCCTCACAATTTTTAAAAGTGGCTGAGAATCATTTTTTTTTTTTTGGGGTATGTTGCTTTGAAATGCGCAATTACAGGGCCTTTTTTTAAAAAATGTGGTTTTAACAGGGACATTTGTTCTTCACAATTGTCAAAAGTGGTCAAGGGTCAGTTTTGAACTTTTGGGGGGATTTTTTCTGTGAAAATGCAGCTGTACTACAGGTCTATTATAAAAAAAAAAAGTTGTTTTTTAACGACATTTGTTTTCACAATTGTAAGAGGGCTCAAAGGGTCATGTTTTTTTTTTTGGGGGCATTTTGCTGTGAAAAGCGCCCCCCCAACTACAGGTCCCTTTTTAAAAAAAAAGGGTTTTTAACAGACATTTGTTCTTCACAATTGTAAAGAGTGGCTCAAGGGTGAGGTACTGTCAGAAAAACAGGAATAGGTAGGACACTGTTAATGGCAATATTGCGAATGCTTGTTTTTGCAAGATTTTTTAACTAGCTAGCAATTCTGTATGAGAAAACCCCCATTTTTAAATTAAAAAAAGGGGAAACAAAGACTGGTGGGTTCCATCCTATTTTAAAAAAATGTGTTTTCTAGAATTAAACTTCAAAAAAACTTGAACAATGTTTTTTTCCAGACCATTTTTTTCTTTTTTGAATTTTTCACCACATATGGATTGCAATGATAAGTTTAAAAACTTGTACTTTAATAGGTTCATTAAAAAAAAAAAACATTCAAACATAAGTCCAGATAAAAAGATTGTTGCAGTTTTTGTGCGATAGCACAAAACTATGAAAGGTGGTATGGGATCACATTAGGGAAAAAGCCCGATTGCCCGACGCGTTTGGCGTGGCCTTAACCCGGTCTCATCAATATGACTGTTTTTGGTCTTATATAGAGACCGGAAGAAAACCTCACATTTTCCAGGTAGTTAACCTTGTAGCAAAATTTGAAAGGAACTCAGTAGCTAAATGTATGAAAAAAATTTGATGCAAGACAATAAAATATGACATAAAACAAAAACCAAAATAGCAAAAAAGATACAGCTACCTACACTCAAGCATCCCCCAACATTGTGAGTATGTAACCTAATTTTAAAAAATTTAATCAGAAAGTCATGTTTGATATTTAACCCCGGGCTGTCTAGTGGTAAATAAAGACCCACTCGCTTCCGGTTAAAAAACAAAAATACGAACATTACCTCCCCTGCCGGAGTAAAATACCCTTTTTTTTCCCCCATAAATCTAAATATGTTGTCCCCAGCATGTTTTTCAAAAAATTGTTTAGTATAAAAGGATGTTTGTGACCATGTTGTTTTTGTGCTCAGACAAGGCCCCCTTTTCTCCCCTTAAAGTGGGTCTGGTAACCCCAATATTAAATTTCCATGGGGGGTCACATGAAATTAAGTAAATAGCATTTTTTTTTTACGTTGATGTATTGTTGTACCTTGTAAACCTTTTTGTGAATTGAGTAAAATTGTCCCCGTTTTTGTTTTAAAGCAGGCTAACAAGTGGAATGTCCACATTTGTGAACCTTTGTATGAAAACCCACTAGCTGCTGTGCTTCCACCCTTGTAACGCTCGGGGAAATAATAAAACCAATTTTAGGCGCTCTGGTGGCTAAAATCTAACCCCCCGGGAAAAAAATTTTCCCAAATTTGAAAAAGAGCTGTAACATTGGTAAATATTTTTTGATAATGTTAATATTTTTAGTAAACTGGGGTATTATGGTGCAAAAAGTAACCCGTGAATGATTTTGTTGCTTTTGTGATTTATTTTTAAATGAACTGTCTCTTGCTGTTAGAGCCTTTCTGCAGCTGTTTGCAAAACCTTGTCTCAATATCCCTCTTTTTTAAATTTTTGGCCAATTTTTGATTTTCTTGGAACATAAATTTTTGTGTTTTACTGCATTTCCCTCTTAAATCTAAGGTTCTCCCTGGGGGATATTGGTGATTACATGGGTTTGGATGACTTGAATTCGCATTCAAGATGGGTTTTGTGATTTTGGGTTTTTTGAGGGTTTATATAATTGATTCATTTGGAGTACCCACCAAATAACATCCAAAAATTTAAATTTTTGTTTATGGATCTAGTGAATTTGGAGATTATATCTTGTGATTTAATAATCAACAAATTTTGGGGGTATGATGATCCGGGCTTCCCATACCCGGAGGAGGGCTCAAGATTCCCCAAATTTGTGATTTTTAATTTACAATGATATGAATCTTGATTCACTTATGATAATAAATCAACAATTTAAATTTTTTTGGGTGTTTTGGTGGGTCTCCAAATGAACAATTATTGTAAACCCTAACAAAACCAAAAAATAACAAAACTCCTTTGAATGGAAATTTAAATATTCCCCAAAATGTAAACACCGTATCCTCAGGGGAATCATTAGAATTAAGAGGAATGCAGTAAAACACAAGAATTTTTTGTTCCAAAAAATAAAATAAAATCGCAATAAGCAAAAAAAGTGTTCACGGGGTTATTTAGCCCATATATACCGCGTTTTCTAACAATGTAACATTTCAAAAAAATTTTTCCAATGTTGCAGTTTTGTTCAACTTTGGAAAATTATTTTCCGGGGAATTAGATTTTCCCCCAGGCGCCTAATATTGGGTTTATTATTTCCGAGCGTTCAAGGGGGAGAAGCAACAGGGACGTGGCCCCTTCTCAAAAGGTTTTTACAAAAGTGGGGCATTTCCCCTTGTCTTCCCGCTTACATACAAAAAAGGGGCATTTCACATCATATGTCACTAAAAAGGATTACAAGGTAAAAAATCTCAACTGTAATTTTAAAAATGCTTTTATTTAAATTTATGTGCACATGTCGAATTTAATTGTGGGGGTCCACGACTCCACTTAGGTGAGAAAAAGGCGGGGACTGTCTGATGCACGAAAAAAACATGGTCACATACATGTCTTCAGTATCTAAACCTTTTTAGAAGAACATGCGGGACCGCTCATTTAGAGGGTGGGGATAGAAAGGGTATTTACCCCCTGGGGGGTAATGTTGGATTTTTTTTTGAACCCAAAACGAGATGGATCTTTTTTTACACACTAGACGCCCCAGGGCTTAAATATCAAACATGACTTTCTGTATTTTTATTAAAAAATTTTGGTTATCATACTCACAAAGTTGGGGGGTGTTGGTGTAGTGCTGATACTTTTAGCTTTTGGTTTTTGTTTTATGTCATTGTTTATTGTCTTGCTTCTTTTTTAGCTACTTTAGCTACTGATTTCGTTTTTGAATTTTCTAGAAGGGTTAACTACCTCAGGAAATTTAGGTTTACTTTGGTCTGCTATATAAGACAGCTAAGCATCAAATGATGAACCAGGATTAAGGCCACGCCGAAACGCTCGGTCTCGGTCATTTTCCGTACATGTGATCCCCTACCCCCTTTCAGTAGGGTTTTGCTACGCACAAAACGCCAAAAATCTTTTTAGCGGACTCAGATTTTAAAGTTTTCTTTTTTAAAGAAAGCCTATTAAAGTTACAAATTTTTTTAAAATTGTCTTGCAAGTCCATATGTGGGGGACCATTTAATATGAAAACAGGATGCTGGAAAAAAAATTGTTTGAATATTATTGCCGGGGGGGAGTTTTCCCGGGTTTTTTCCCTGCATCCTTTTCTTGAAAACCCGGGGTTTGTTTTAGGTGAGTGGGAACTTTTTTTTTGTTGTTTTTAAAAAACTTTCAATACAAAATAGCGATCAAATATTCCTCTGAATTGTAAAAGGGAGGTACGGAAGACTTGGAAAAAGATGTGGGTTTCCCGGAAGGGATAGTCAAAGTCCCGTGAAACTAAAATGGTGGTTGAAAGACTCCTTTTTCCGGCACTTTTTAATCTGGGGGTCATGCAGGTTTGGGGCTCATGCTGTGGCCCAGGACAAGGATAGTCTATGTCCAGTGAAACTAAAATGGTGGTTGAAAGACTCCTTTTTCCGGCAGTTTTTAAATCTGGCGGTCATGCAGGTTTGGGGCTCATGCTGTGGCCCAGGACAGGTATATTCAATGTCCAGTTCAACTAAAATGATGGTTGAAAGACTCCTTTTTCTTGCACTTTTTAATCTGTGGGTCAGACAGGTTTAATGGTCATTCTGCGGTACAGGACAGATATAGTCAATGTCCAGTGAAACTAAAATGGTGGTTCAAAGACTCCTTTTCCCAGCACTTTTTAATCTGTGGGTCAGACAGGTTTAATGGTCATACTGTGGTTCAGAACAGGTATAGTCAATGTCCAGTTCAACTAAAATGGTGATTGAAAGACTCCTTTTTCCGGCACTTTTTAATCTGTGGGTCATGCAGGTTTGGGGCTCATGCTATGGCTCAGGACAGGGATAGTATATGTCCAGTTAAACTAATTTGGTGGTTGAAAGTCTCCTTTTTCATGCACTTTTTAAATCTGGGTGTCATGCAGATTTGGGGCTCATGCTGTGGCCCAGGACAGGGACAGTCTATGTCCAGTTCAACTAATGGTGGTTGAAAGACTCCTTTTTCCGTAACTTTTTAATCCGTGGGTCAGACTGGTTTAAGGGTCATGCTGCGTTCCAGGACAGGGATATTCAATGTCCAGTTCAAGTAAAATGATGGTTCAAATCATACTGCCTTCTGGCACTTTTTAATGTGTGGGTCATGCAGGTTTAAGGGTCATGCTGTGGTACAAGACAGGGATAGTGAATGGTCTGTGAGTTTTTTTCTGTGACTTTTATAAGCTAATTGTGTTGCCTAAGATGTAGCACGTATCCAGTTCGCTGTTGTGGATGTTAATTACAGCTTCTCCAGCCCTGTTTGGGTGTAAGAATAAAGTTGTTCCTCTCCCATAGACTTTAATGGTCATCGGCGATAATCTATTATCGACTATGGGAAATCGTCTTGATAATTGCCGATATCGACTATCCACCCGATGACGATAGTCGACGTAATCGCTCATCACTAGTCAGGAGAGGTCTTTACTGTACTATAGCAGATCTTCTCAAAGAAGGCATTTCCTTCAAGGCCTCTACCACTAGATCTGGAAAAGGGACTGTCAGAAGTCAGTTACCAGAAACAGTAATTGTAGCTAGCCTTCTTGGCTGTAATCCATCACTGTACTTCGAAGCTACACAACATCAGCATTGCAGAGGGCAGGACACTAAGCCCAGAATGACCACTAGCTTGTTATTGTTGTCATTAGTCTTGTTGCCACGTGAATGGCTGCCCTTGGAAGCACTAATAAGATCTCATCAATTAATTTCAATTGGAGGACATTTGGTTCCCTTGTAGACCATGTATTCTATATAGAAGCACTGTGTGCTTCTCCTTCCTCTGCTAGCTTGCAGAAACAACTTGACTCTCTTGCTTCAGAGCCATTCGTCAACAGGTTCATCAACATAGCCTTCTAGTAAAGCTGGAGTCTCCTCTGGGGCCTACACTTCATAGCTCATCTCAGCTCTTTCTTAAATAACCTCCAGGTTATAAGTACGTTACTCAGGCTATTGCCTCATGAGATAACAGAATAGAAAGAAGCTGTATTCCCCATGTGAAGCAACCTGCAGTAAACTATAGGTTTGCAAATCCATAGTCTATTTAAAACATGGGGCCACATGTATGAAAACTGTCTTGGTCTAAGACTTTCTTTGTTCCCCATAGTAACCAATCAGAGTTCCCCTTAAATTTCATCTCGTGCTCTGAACGAATGAAACGGACTCTCTGTTTAGTTGCTATGGGCAACAAAGAAAGTCTTAGACCAAGACAGTTTACATACATGTCCACCATAGTGTGAAGCAGGTTGATAGGGGAAGCAATCATGTTCCCCACAACAATGCAAAGGTAAGACTCCAAATAACATAGAAATATACTACTTTGAACCTTTCACCTGTCCTATGTCCCATAAGACAGAAGAAACACAAGAAGGGAAGTTTTAAAGGGGTTGTCTCACCACGCTGTCTCAGAGCCAAAAGCAGATTCACATTCATACATGCTTTCTCGCCCTGGTTAGGTTGTGGCTGCTTCTATGGCAGTGATTAGCATACAAGCTCAGGAATTCACACCTCTTCTAAAACACTGAGAGCAGGAGATGTTATCTAGAAGAACAGAGTTCAACTTAAACAAAGAAAGGAGACTAATTACTTGTGTGAGATAACACACTCTGCTCTCAAGCTGCCAGCAGCCAGGTCCTTCCTGTTGTCATCTCTGCGACCTGATAAGACATAGCAGAGAGAGAAGGTGAGAGCAAGATGGTAACCGGAGCAACTTGTGTGCACTCAGAGCTGATAAATTGTCTCCTTAAAAAACCAAAACAAACAGCAATATAATTGGAAAATCTCTTCAATTATCGGTCCCTACATGTTGAAAGCTAATCTTTGTAATAAGACAATCCCTTTAACCCCTTAACAACACTGGATGTAAACTTATGTCCCAGTGTCACTAACTGGTTATGTAATGGGACTGCTCTACAGTCCTGCTACACGGGCATTGGGTTCTGGCTCCTAATGGCAGCTGACAACCATTGTTAACAGCCCAGAATGGAGCCGACTCCAATCAGTGCTGTATAAACCCTTAGACGCTGTGGCATCTAAATGAATGAGAAACAGTGCCACACATTGTTTCTCACTCCGATCGGGGCACATGATCGCATTCTCTAGTGGCTAAGCACCCTATGGGGAAACAAAGTACAAGTGAAAAAAAAATTAGGTTTTAAATCATAAAGAAAAACATTTTAAAAGTTCAAATCAACCCCCTTTTGCAATTTTACAAATAAATACACACATAATAAACACATAATTGGTATCAACGTGTCCAAAAAGTCAGACCTAAAAAAATCTCAAGCATCAAAATTGTGTTTTTTTTTGGTTATTTTTTTAAAATTTTTAAAAAAAA